>PKRV01000312.1:17508-102926 GCA_003709505.1 Hyphantria cunea
CAGGCGCACCACGGCATCGACCGTCGAACGCCCCTCTCGGAACCCGAATTGGGCGTCCGACAGGTCTGGGCCCACCTCGCTGAGGTGCCGGACGATGCGGGCAGAGAGCACCCTCTCGAACAATTTGCCCGCCTCGTCCAGCAACACGATGGGCCTGTAGGCCGCGACCGAATCGGCAGGCCGTCCCGGCTTCTGCAACAGGACCAGCTTCCCGCTCTTCCAGCACTCAGGGAAGCGTCCGGACGCCAAACTAGCGTCCAACACCTCCCTGAGGCAACACCTCCCTGAGGCCGACACACCGCCCCGCCGCAAGCCCCGGTAGGGTAAAGGCCCGAGGGGGTTACCACACGTAAAAAAAAAGGAAGACACATTATTATCTGCTTAATTTTTTTATTAAGGGTTATTTTTTGTAGTGACTTTGCGTTTATTTATCATATTAAAAAAGACAATAGACTATTTTAAATGGTTGATTACGATTGTTTTAATAAGCTCTTCCGAGTGAAGATTCTCAAGGAGCGGCTGCTGGTAGGAAAGCCAAGTAAGATGTCCTGCTAAATGAACCGCCTAGGTGAAAGTGTTCTTTTGGGTTAGAGTCGCAAGACCGGAGTTGTTTGTTGAAAGGGAGGTTGCTCAATATTATATGTAAATCGCCATCTTTGATTCACAAGTAAACCTCACTGTATAAATGTTTAATACTTTTATTGATATGCAGGATAGTTTATTTTCTAAAGTTTTAGTAGTCAAAAAAATAACGATAAACGTGGGAGAGCCACGCTTCGACATGAATGGGCCGGATCGACCGGAGTGATACCACGACCTCACAGAAAGCCGATGTGAAACAAAGCTGTGTTTCACCGTGTCAGTGAGGATACCGGAGGCCCATCCCCCAACCCCTTTCCCATCGCCCTCCCCATTCCCCAAAGGCCACAACGCACTTGTGACGGCTCTGGTTGCGTGTGTCCGTAGGCGGCGGTAATCGTTTACCATCAGGCGACAAGTCTGCTTGTTTACCACATATTCCATAAAAAAATACTATCTTTCAAGGTGAATTCAGATCGTTTTCAAAATGTCTGGATAAAACTGGAGATATGTCAATGAAAACGACCGTAAATCTAATACCATTAGAATAACCTTGAAGAGGTTTATTCTTCCGATCGATATATACATACATATCTAGTCAGCCTATAAGTACTGAAAGTATTCCTAATAGAAAAGAAGTTCGTTCGTAGTAGCATTCTCAGTAGCATTCTGAATGATTTTTAACGATTCATGGTAATCGGGATTCGGCAAAATGGAATTCTTCGTGGATTTCCTTATGATTTTATGATAATCTAGAAATGCAAGACGAAGAAGTTTTTGCAAAATGTTCACACTCACTCGTCTAGTCTCTCCCATCTTGATGTACTGCGCTTGATCATCACTTTCCGGCTTCTTTACAATACAATATTTAGTCGGTTCTAGGGTTGTGGTCGGTCTAGGAGTAGTGGTTGTAGTAGTAGTCGTAGTTGTCGTAGTAGTCGTAGTGGTTGTGGTTGCCACTGTAGTCGTCTCAGTTGTGGTGTCAATAACAGGCTCGGAGATTTGCGCGACTTCATTCGGACCAACGGTTTGTTCCGACATGGTTGTGATGGGGCTAATTTCAGCTCGGTTTTCCTGCGAATATAAGTATTATAACTTTATTATCGGTGATAGATTTAAACAATTATCTCAAACCTGTACGAGTACGCCCTGCTTGAGCATTAAAGAGAATGTATGGATGTACCCCTTTGCCTAAAGTTGTGCCACTCTTTTATTTTGTTAGATCTCCAACAAAAGCTTTTATTTTTGCTATTGTGGGAATTAATCCCTATTAGTGAAACAATAACTTTTGTACACCAAATTGGAGGCTGAAAAACTTTGCCGAGAAGAGTTATTTTTCCAGAATATAGTATGCATGAGTATGGACTAGTCCACAGGGTATTGATGTTACTGATTGATGTTAGAGAATTTATTACCTGCATATGGTCAATCTGCGAAGTCCCGTGCGTTGTGGTATGTCTATGATGATGGATAGTGGTACGGTGGTAGATCGGCGATTCCGGAGGACCTGTGATGTACCTAATGCCGTTGTCGTATGGTGTAGTCGTTACCAGCGAACCGTATGTCTTCATGTGGTAGTCGCTTTGGGATTCCACTGCAAAAAGATTTATAGCAGAGGTTTTAAAGAACTAAAAAAAGGAAGGTTAACTCTAAATGGGGAAAAATTCGGAGATTAAATAATTCATTGTCTTGTTTTTTGTCTCTCTATTATGTTACAGATTATATCTAGATTAGGATTAAACGAAATCAATTACGATTAAGATTGAAACGATCAAATTGAGTTCAGATAAAATTAAACTAAGATATTTGTAGATCATAGATCAAATTTCCTTTGTATACTTAAATATATATAGAAATAAAGTTACTAAATATGAAATAACTTTTTTGAACTAATTCAACGTAACAAAAATATTTTACAGCGCCATCTACCGAACCACTGCGCAACTAATCCTGTATCGCGATTTTTAAATACATGATTTTATTTTTCTGGACCATAAAGTGTTGTCAGATTCTGAATATTCAAACGGCTAAACTCCAAATATAGATTGTCGTTGATAAACTTACCAACACAAGGATTGAGCCACAATAGCCTCTGCCATCCAAGGCAATCGTACAGCTGAGCGAAGTCGGTGCCACGGCAAGCGCACGCCGCACGCAGTTGAGTGCCAAGAACTGCCACTACGGCAGTGCGACAGGCGGCAGGGGATCCAGCGCAGCCTTGGGTCACAGCGTCAACGGCGCACCATTGTTCGTAGTTTTCCAAGCGGATCCTGTAAGGCAAAAGATGGAGCATTTAAGTATTGCATATATATACAGTTGGTCTAGCGGTTGAAGTATGCGACTGCTATTAAGAGGTCTCGGGTTCAAATCCCGGGTCGGGCCAAAAGTGTTATTGAGTTTTTCTGATTATATAAACTCTTAATAACAGCTCGGAGTTTGGAAGTTGAGGTCTAAACCCCCGTGCCAAGGAGAGCACGTAACTGTCGGTCTTTCGCTTGCTATCTCCCTGATCGAGTCGGTTAACCGTCAAAAGTTTTTTTTTTTTTTTTTTATATTTAAGCTGCCAAAATGACTCTGCCCTGCCTGATGGAAAGCATGAGCAGAATGCAAGAGTGGTGGTCACCATCCTCAATGCGAAAAAGAACAATGCAGTATGGTGACCCACACTATGGCGGCCTGGGGGGAAAGGGGATGGTGAGGGGGATAGGGGGCGTTGGATTGGGGTATGGGCCTCCGGTATCCTCACTCACTCGATTAAACACAGCGTAAGCGCTGTTTCACACCGGTTTTCTATGAGGCCGTGGTATCACTCCGGTCGAGCCGGCCCATTCATGCCGAAGCGTGGCTCTCCCGTCCCATCGAATTATGAGAGTTAGGGAACAGAGAGTGCACCTGTGTTTGCGCACACACTTGTGCACTATAAAATCTCCTGCGTAGTTAGCTGGTCTCCGTTGAGAGTGGCCGCTGTGGCCGTAATCGACTAGGTGAACATCATATATAAAGTTGCATTAGCCATGTTTGTCCAACAATCCTTTTCTGTAAAAGAACTACGACACTATCAGATGAGCTCAGAAATTAAAATATTAAAAAAATACATCCATAATTCCACCTCCTAATTTAAATTTTACGTTAGATAAACCAATAGATCTATCTTACCACGCGTCACTGTTGCACAATGTGGTAGTTTTGATAAAAAAATTAGGAATAAAACTGAAAAATATACATATATTTAACGCGATTAAATTATATTTATATAATCTTTAAAGCGGGATGTACAATATGTATATCGTGACGAAATTTTACCTTACTAGATGCAATACTTTTAGAGTTTTTCTAACGCACTCAAATCAATCTAAAATTTAGTAATTGTTCATTAGTTTGATTATTTTTTTAAAATTGATTCATATTCAACTTTATATGTCATAATACCCATATTGAAATTAAATTAAAATACCAGAAAACGTCATCTCCTACTGGCAGCATTTATAATTGGCAACGTTCAAATTGGCAGTTTTTGGGAACGCTATCTAATATTAGTTTGTGCTAGAAAAAAACCGGCCTTCTGTTCGAATCAGTTGCTTGTAATTGTTTAAACATAGCACAACCTCTCGGACCCCATGAACCGCCGTCTCAATCCCAAACGGTTCAAAACTGTAATTACCTATTAATTTTTATATTACAGAATTTTCTTCACGTAACCATTAAAACATGTTTATGCGGATACTGAAATTTGTATGAATACTACGATTTTGTGTATAGTTTAAAATTTATTTCATAAATGGTTTATAGTACAAGAAAAAAAAACAAAAAAAAAACAATGTCATTAAAATTTTCCTAGCTTCACGAAACTAAACTAAGAGGCTAAGAAAGTTAGAGCAAGATTAGCTTTGTCCTCAACCGTATGATGAAATGTAATCCATTAAAGTGCACGTATTCCTTAGAAATAAGTACTTTTAATTTAAACTCTTAAGTAATAACTTCTTAGCTTAAATTATTTTAGTTTTAGTTATACAAATTAATTCGTGACTTGGTTTTTAAGTAATTGTAATATTAAATTAAGTAATATAATAATTAATAAATCATTTAATAATTAGTTATCCATTCATCAAAAGCCTATAACAGTTCATATAACAAAGACCTCTAGACTGGCTAGCTGGACGGATGGGTTGGTAAAGGGTTTGATTCAAGTTTTCCATTTAAAAAGTGGTAAGTTTATTTGAATCAATCAAGTATATAAACTAATATCAAACACATCAATCATGCAGTTACTGGAAGGGACAACAACGTCACTCAAGCTCTCGTAATTGTATATAATTTAAATAATAAACTTGATACTTGCCACACGGCCGAGTGGGCCTAAAACCAGTCTGTGTTCACACTATGGTAAACTATAATATGGTAGGTACTATGATATACTAGTATATTTATTAGTTTAATTGCAATGAAAGATTACCGTGGGAGAGCCACGCTTAGGCGGTACGGCCGGAGCGATAGCAAGGCCTAACGGAAAACCGGTGTGAAACATCGCCCGTGTTTCATTGAGTAAGTGAGGAGACCGCAGGCCCGTTCCCAACCTCTCCACCATCTCCCTCCCTATCCCCCAATGGTTGCGGGTGTCCATTAGCGGCGATAATCGTTTACCATCCGGCGATACGTCTGCTCGTTTGGCACCTATTCCATAATAAAAATGAATGAAAATTATCATTTTTATCATTTGCCTGACAAAAAGTAAAGCAGAAAACGCGATAACAACGGTTAGAATGTTTATCATCTGTTACCTAGTCACATGTTTTGACTAGCTTTATTACTTTAATGTTTGAATCTTACAGCTTATAGTCACGCCGAACAGTTAACTATTGGATACTAGCTGACGCGTCGAACTTCGTACCGCCGTATTCATTTTAGTGAACATTTTCAGAATTATCGACTGTCTCTGTGGCGTAGTGGTAGCGAATGCGACTGCTGTGCAAGAGGTCTCGGGTTCAATTCCTGAGTCGGACCAAATGTTTGTATGATCTGCAAATATTTGTTTCGGAGTTTGGGTGTTTTCTATGTATTATAAGTATGTATTTACAAAAAAAAAGTATATAAGCATAAATATCAGTTGTCTAGTGCCCATAGTACAAGCTATGCTTAGTTTGGGACTAGATGGCGTTATGTGTTAAAATATCTGAACATATTTATCTATTTATTTATCGACAAACTTATTTTAGTAAGCCCCTGTTAACTTCCCGCCGGGTCGCAGTGTATACGATTAAGCGGACTAAGAAAATACAACACATCCAGTTTTCGTTTATTATTTGTATACAAACTTTCTTCTGACACACAAAATAGAATACCCAATTTGGTGCAGCCGATCCAAAATTATGCGCGTTCATTTTTATTTATATTGATTTATATATTTCCGTACGTACTTTTACAGCCAATCATTCTCTGTCTATTCGAATATCAATGGTAAACCGATGTAGTTTTTTAATTTAAATAATAATACTAGAGTTCGACATCGGGTAAACTACAATCTGATAAATCAGTATATTGCTCTATCAGCGGATAATTGATCCAATCTTCCGAGTGACGTGACGAGGCCTACATTCGAAGCCAACATGTGGGGCGCCTGTATTCGGGATATTGGAAACAGAAATTAGTCCGGCCGTGTCTAAGCTATTTGTGGTACAGCCGTACTGATTGCCACGTTCGTGTAACATTGGCAGTCAATAATATGTTAATTATGTTGCTTACTGCATATTCAGTCAATTAGTAGATGGTGATCTTGACTGCTGAGACAGAGTACGTGTGGTCGATTCCCCACTGGGACAAATATTTGTGTGGCGGGTTTGTTTGTTCCAACGAATGTAATTTATTTATAATTTTGCCCGTGTGTGGCTTAAGTTGATTATTTCACTGTTTATTTTTTATATTATTTGTTTTATATTATGTTTGTTTGTTGTTTGGTCTTCTTCAACGTTTTAATTCTTTCTCTTTTATGTTTATTTTGTATGAGTGTGACTAATAAACATATTTCTTACGTTCTTTCTTTCTTCGTCCTTCTCCAAGGTTCGATCTATCTCTATATCAACTTTATCCAAATTGCATTAGCGGTTTAGCCGTGAAAGCATAACAGACAGACAGGGTTACTTTCGAATTTATAATATTAGTATGTATGTATACATAGCAGTCTGTAAATAGTTGAAATTTACATCCAATACTCATGAACTGAGTAGTGAAGGTTTGTTTTTAAAATTATTGATATTTAACAACAATTTTCTGTATTATGTTAGCACGTAATTTCATCAATAATATTAATCCATTGCTTTAGTATCGCAGCGGTGGCGTATGCGACTGCTGTTTTAACGATCTCGGGTTATATCAAATGTTTATATGATCTGTAAAAGTAAAAGTAAAAAAAATAAGTATATATATGTATTTATATGAGTTGTCTAGTACCCATGGGTGCTCATAGCTCAGTTGCACTCGGTGATTAGAAACAATCACCGAGGTTAAGTAACCACGGCGCGGACAGTACCCGGATGGGTGACCGCTGGTGGTATGTTACAATAAATGTCTCCGTGATTCGGTGGTCACGTTAAGGTGTTGGTCCCTGTTGCTATCATAGGATAAGAGTCGTGAGGCTTAGTTGGAGACCTTTTTTAGACCTTTGGGCGGCTTAAAAACATCCAACTGTAAGGTTACGTAGCCACAACGTGTTGTTGTCAGTCCCCAACCCGCACTTGGCCTGCGCGGGGACGTATGGCCTTAACCTTCTCCCCTGAGAGGAGACCCGACCCCAACAGTAGGACATTATGGGTTGTTAATGATGATGTTTACCTATTATACAGGCTCTGCTTAGTTCGAAACTATATGGCGTTGTATGTTAGATGTCCTGACTATTTAATATTATTAGTAATTAGAAAGGATATTTGGGCCTATTTTACCACGCTATCTAGACGGGTTCTTATCCGGATTATGTCAAGTTTTCCATATCTTTGCAGTAAGATGTTCTTTACAATTTATTACCTTACCCGGTTCTTACGTTGAATAGGGGCAATGATACTCCTTATTAATAATGGTACAATGATGATAATTCTGTTGTTTTCATAACTTATCTTTTCTGATTAAAGATATCGAAAAATGGACTATAATCTTCTTCTTCTTAGCCTTTATTTTTCCCCAAGAATTGGGGTCAGCTACTAGTTCAACAGGTTTTACCTGAGTATCAGTTTTTACACGAAGCGACTGGCATCAGATCTCCGCAACCCAGAGGGTGAACTGAATTCGTAAGTTGAACTAGTTGTCAGTATATTTCAGGGAACTGATTTCCCAATAACGATTGCCAAAGATGTTCATGACAACCGGGACCTACGGCTTGACGTGCTCTCCGAGGCACGGGCGGGTAACACCGCCATATTCCATACTCCGGGCTGCTATTAAGAATTTATTGTAAGAAAAACCTAACAACAGTCCGACCCGGGAATCGAACCCGAGACTTCTTGATCTGCAGTCGCTTATGCTAACCACTAGACCAACGAGGACTATAAGCAATGCAATTTAAATGGACTATAAGCAATTGAAGTTGAAGAATAAAATCCAACAACAAATTTCAGTGAAGTTTATTGACCTCAACAACAGAATTAGGAATCACGCATATTTACAGGCATTTTTGGTACTATTATCTCAATATCATTCATCGACAAAGATAGCTGGACTTCAATAATGCTACAGCAAATAAAAGGCACTATTGTTAAAACATATTAATATGAAATGCAATCGAATAGAGTACATGTCAGCGAAATCATGGATGAAATCTATTGATGCAGGTCGTTTTGGTACGAGTATTTACTGCGGAAAATTATCAGCGTATTGATGTTGGACAGAGGGCTCAAAACCGGTAACATAATTAAAGTTTGAGATTTTTTTTCCTTTTTTACATAATAGGTATATTCACTCTTATATTCTTAAAGGAGTAGGTAGAGTTTTTATAATAACATTTTAAAACTGAAGAGTCACAATATAAAAAAAACTAATATTTGCCCGTAGCTTTACCCCTTGTATGGCGTTATCTCGGTATATAGTCCTTCCTATGCCCTTCCTCAAGAATCAAAGTATCTCCATAACAAATTTTATTGAAATCGGTGAAGCAGTTTAGCCGTCACAGCTTAACAGACTGATAGACAGACAGAGTTACTTTCGAATATATATATATATAAATGAATCCCTATTTCCCTTGGCCACGCCATCACGCATGAACGGCTGGACTGATTTCACTATTATTTTTTTGTTGTGTTTGTTATTCTCAGGAGGAGGCTATTATAAAAGAAAAAAAATTTTAAATTGCGCGGAGAATCAGAAGGTCTATGAATACTTATATGCCGTGGGAACAGCTAGTAGGGGCTGTATACAATTTAATTCAAATGTTTTTATCTGTACACATAATGTACATTTGACGAAACTCTTTTTTTGTATATCTAAAATATATCGAAAGGTCATATTCTTTCAACGCTTTAAATTAATTTATATTGCTTTCAATCTCAAAGTTTTACAACATAACCATACTAGCGAGGAGATTAAATTTAATGTTGTTGTTTAAGATAGTTCAGCCAGTAGTGGTTAACGCAGTTACGTAGGGCTTATTGTATACAAAATAATTCTAAATTTATTACATAATCATTCCATATAATGTTGAGTCAGAAAATTTGGATAAATTTTAGTTGGGTTACATTCTAGAATTAAACTTACTTGTACTTATTTCACTATTATAAAAATTCTAAAGTGTTGGAACAAGTTCCATTAAGTACCGACAATCAAGTATATAGTCGCGTTACTTGTTGTTTAACGGGCTGTTAATACAGTTTAATTTGTAGAGAAAATAGTGGTATGCAGTTAAATATTACCATAATGCTGTCCTTTTTTTTACGTATGTAAACCCCCTCGGGCCTTCAGCCCACCGGGGTTTGCGGCGGGGCGGTGTTTTGGAATCGAACCGAATAAAACCACATGGTATGCCACTGTGCGCCTGAGACGGGAGGGATCCGGGAACCGTTTTCTTACGCCATCCGGGCATAATGCTGTCCTACCTTATCCAAGTAACTTAACCCTTTTAAATTAAAATTAGTTGAGCGGTTTGCCTGTGACAACGTGACGACGTACAGGAAGGCTTTCTATTGTTTTCATTTCATGAGTCAATCCGCGATCCAGCCCAAGCAGTCAGTCAAGTTTTTAAAACCTGACGTTATCTTGGTGATTATGTCAAATAGAAGTAAAATAAAGTTTTTCAGTAATTTATTTAAACTTAACTTACCTGCATTCAGGTTCTTCACGGCAGGCATGCGCAAGGATATGGCAAGCAGGCAGCGGGGAGCCGACTGGTGGTCGCTGGGCACATGATGGATGTAGGCGTTCCTGGGCGTTCATGCAGGAATCCTCGCGGTTGTCAGTTTTCCTGGGTAAAGTAAAGTTGTTAGGTACTCCACTTCTTGATTATTTCTCAATGTACGGTTAAGATACGTTCGAATAATTCAGATCTATTGATTATGAGCGGCATTATTGAAAGTTTAAATTAATAAGTGATGAAAAGAATGAAAGTTTGTATACGAAAATTTTATGTTCAAATTAGCGTAACCTGCAGAAAGAAAAATCTGATGGAACCAAGTCAATCGGCTTGTATGTGAAAATCTAAATGAATGGACGAGGAAAGAATAATCAAAATAGTCTATGCTCATCCTAGATAGAAGAATGTTTATGTATGTTTTGAATAATATGCGATAAAAACGATGTTTCTACGAGGAAAAGAAAGGGTAAATAATAAAAGTTGGAGGTACTAAGATAACGAACTTTTTGAAGGACGATACAATTTTGTTTTTGTATTTTTTGAGTCTAGACAACCAAACCCTTGCTGAAGATTCCAAGATTCTTATAACTAAGTTTCAAAGTAGGCATTAAAGTAAATTTTCTTCGAAACAGCTTCTTTGAAACCATAGTTGAATATTAGCGTCAACAGAAGATTCCTTTGGTATTAACTCTTTCTATTTTATAATGTACGATACATTGTCTGCTTTCGCAATATGTATGGTGACCACCATTCTTTCCATGCTTTCCATCAGGCAGAGTAGAGTCACTATGGCATTTTGGCCTACACATAAAAATACCCTATACCCAGTCATTAACCCTATACCCAGTTATTAACAGTCTTAGTAATGCTATAAAAAGAAATGAATATACGCACTTGCACAGGCAAAAAGCGATCTCCGTATTCCAGTGCACCTCAGATTTCCTGTAGAACCCTCTCAATGCCGCCATGCAACCTTCCCTGTCGCAGTCACTGGTATGGCACTTCTGCAGGACGGGGGTCAGTGACGTCACACACTCGCTGTTCTTGATGCACGCATCCAGAGCCACGTGGCACGTAGACTGCAGAGCTACCTTCTCATCACCTGATTTACCGTTCTCTTTGCCAATCCTCTCTGTTGGTATTTGTTTGTGTTAGTTGACGTGGTGTTATTGAAGATGATAGTGATGACAGTTCTATGTTCTTGGCCGTTCATTTCTCCCGAAAGTAAATATTTATGTTTCGAGTACTGTTTCTTAGTGGTAAATTAATAATTTGAATGCGAAACTTTTTCAATTTTTAGGAAACCGAGTGATTGATTGGACCATAAATTATTAGTTTCTTCCTATTTCGAAATATATTTTTACTAATTGCCAGCGCATTGACTGAATCGAGTAGCGCACCGCAGTATTTATGTTTTTGCATTAAAAGATTAGAGATATTACCTAATTCTTTTAATATTTTATATAATAATTATAACCTTTCTTCATTTTAATTAATTAAAATCTGTTTTATTACTCCAACTAGTCTTCTAGTTTACTCATAACCAACATAAGTAACATATATTATGTTCAAATATATTAACTTATACGAATAAATACATTAGTATAGATAAATACATACATGTAGGCAAAAACAAATAAATTAATAAAAATATTAATATAATTAAGAAATAACAAAAATGTTAATATTGGAGTGTGATATAATAATATGCCCATGCTGATACAAATATAATTTACACTTCGTGGATGATAATATTATAACAATATGGAACAACTGTGTAAAGAGGTTGACCAAAAATTACGTGTTGTGAATAAAACACGATGGGTTGCCAATGAAATCGATATCGAATCGTTAAATACAAGCGATAATCTCAATAAATCGGACATGCTTTCAAATTACGAATCTGTGGCATAAAGTTTATGTATCTGTGCCGGTCAAAGTTAAATATGGATAGAATATTTAATGGAGACATGCATAGTGGACCACGGCGAACTTCTATAATTAAATAACATTTGGTTGGGAATATTATATCTGTGCTACATCAGTGGATCGATGATGACAGCTTAATGTCCGTGATTTGTGAACCTTTTGCGCAAATTGCAAAGCTTCGCGGAGATTTTCCTATTTAAGTACCATCGCTAAATCGCTCCTTTACAAACTAGATTGTCTACGATTTCTCAGACCAGGAAAGGAAGCGTACGAGGGCTCTAAAGCTTACTATATCTTTACTAGTATTTGTCTCTACGCAAAGCTTTACTTTGTGTACCGTTGGACAAACTATCGTTTACTATAAAATTGTGGAGGATCTAAACTAAAGTGCTCGGAATTACTGGGGTCAAAATTATAAAGGGAGAAAGAGCACTCAGAATAGTAACATGTATAGGTGCTATAGGAATGAATAAATCGTCCAAGTATAAATAGTTTCTTACAAACCGTCTTTCATGTACAGTTTGAAAGTTCGAAGTGAATGTGGCGTACGATATCTATGGTTAGTTGTAGTCTGTTAAAAATGTGTCAATTTTTGTTATCACCTATTTATTGGCACGTACACTGATCTTTTTTATTGACTTAAATTCATCAAAGAAAGTATATTAGGTTCAAAGATCAGTGAACGTGTTGTTAATACCAACTATACGTACGGTTTTCATCATTGTATCCTGGTCCGTAGACGGTCTTGGTCGCATACAAGGGGTCTTCGCTTCCCCCCGGTTCATGATTCCAACGATGATAATGGTGTCCGTGCGGGTTGTAGTGAGGACTCGCGTAACGTTGAATGTGGGTCATAATTTTGTCCGGTGCAATCAGGTTTCCATCCTGTGTTATTGACATACCGCCGATCCATGAAGTCACACCGGTTGCGTTTCGATTCGCGATCCTTCCGTCCGACATCAGCTTTACTGGAAGATCATCCATCGAATCGCTTAGGAGGGGTAAGCTCGACGATCGAGCCATAGCGCGACGGGACTCCGAAATGGTACCATCAGAGGCAATCGCGCAGGTCGATCCATCGCATAAATTGATATAAATAATAATTTAATCCGACGGATGGAAAAATACAAAAATGACAATTCATACAAAACAACGATAATTTCAAACTTCACGACATTGAACGGGCAAAAATGAAAAATCTTTAGAAAATATTTCGGCAAGTAATTGACATTAGCTGATATTAGCAAAGCCTCCCCGGTTGGCAGTCCCGCTCGAACTATTTATTTGAAGCCAGTCTATGCCGCGCAGTAACCATAGAGATCGTAGAAAAACAGGAGATGCAGAAAGTAAACATGCACACATGCAAAAATTAAGATATTTCATTTCCACATAGACTTTCAATGAGCTCACACATCTTTGCTACGAATGAAAGTCTAAAATGGCATTAAAGGAAACGGAAAACAGTAATTTGAAAGCATGCAGGCATAAAGTAGGAGCGAATATTTAATAAACTTAGGTATTTTCTTTTATGAAAAGATTTATAAGAACTGCACAGTCACTATGTTACTAATTGACATTCTATTTGAATCGGGTCAGCCTCCGCTAAGATTAAAGTGATCCTTGAAAAAATCTAGTACCAAATTTATAAAGTAGTATTAAAAAAATCTGAAAGGAACCTTAAATATATCTAATTCGTGTCGTATCGTGAATATATACAAATATTTTAAAGTACGCTTAAAATTGCATTTAGTTAATCTCCGAGGTAACGAAAACTATATTGATAACCATTGGCATAAAGTCGCCACGCTCCTACCTTACGAAGCGTAGTGCGAAGCGTGCAGTGCGAGAGGCGACGGAGACTGATAGAGACACATAGATAAAGAGAGAAGATGAAGAGAGGGTGCGGCGACGGCTCACCGTGGCGGGGCCGAGGGGGTCGCGGGGAGAGGAGGGCAGCGCGCAGGAGGCTCGCGGCAGCGGCGCGTGTCATCAGCCTCGTGCCGTTCTCCGTGAGCAGCAGGATCGTACCATCGGGCGCAGCGTAGCGTGTGAGCGGGGGCGCACTTGCCGCTGGTCGATGGGGTGCTTCGAACAGCGCGCGGACCGCTGGCGGACAATCGCCCCACGCCGCCGCTGCCCCACAACCACGTTACCAACAACCACCACTGCCCACCACTCTTGCTCGCGTGCCGCACTACGAGCACCCTTAAGGGATACGACCCAAACATCCCTTGAGAGTGCTCCACAGAAACCAGGTAGACGTGACTAGGGTAATGTTCTGCCGTAACGATACTGTCTATAAAAGACCAATTACCGACGGCTGAAGGTGTTGGAAGCTAAGAGTTGAGGTAACTGCGGGCATTTGTACGATGTGTGAGGTCAGGAGTACACTAAAAAGAAGCTCAGTGTCCGTGAAACATAAAGTTTAAACAGCCTGGTGTGGTAAAGTAGTGATCTAAGTCAATCCTAAGGCCTATGCATCTAATTTGTGTTCAAATAAAATAGGCACGTATAACAAAGAAATAAAAACAAAATTAAATACATAAAACAACAAATTTAACGTTGACGACTATTTGACAGTGAGTCTAGTACTCCTTAGAAGCATTTTATAGTGTTGTGTTCTTGTTTTGTAGTTTTTTTTATGTATTGTTTTATGATGTTCTCTTAGTAGACCCGTTTCGTATAGTTAAAAACATTTTTTTAGTTCCGTTTTCTAAAGACATTTAGTAATAATGCGACATCTATAAATCATATGTTTATGGTGTCCTGCAAGGTCTCGATTTAGGTCAAAGTGTTTCGTATATTACATTTAGGTTGATAATAGGAGAAGTGTTACTTATATTACGCGTGTACCTATGCGTTGCCATTTTAAACACTTAAAGCTATTGCTAGTCAGTTTCGTTTTATTTTTTACGAGTTCTGAGTGAAAACGAATGAATTTGTGAATTGAAAACATAGCAAATATAGATTAACTGTTTATATTATACTTGGTTGGTTTAGAGATTTGTACACAACAAGTACATACTAGATCGTATTAGGCATTTAAAATAGAGTCGACCACCGCTGGTGTATGCATTTTCATTTTCTGAAACACTCATAGATCTATTGGTTATATAACTAACCGAATCAATTCTCTCTCTAAGACTTTCTGCAGATCATAATCTCTTATCAAAAAACAATAATATCTTACTTAAGAACACTTGAAATGGAATAACTAAAAATGTTTACACCTTTTAGTGTAGAATATGTTAAAAGAGTGCAAGGTATACAACGTCATCATCTGAAAATCCAATACAATTCTTTTTTATTTCCAAACATACCGTTTCAGTTTCATTTCAAATACCTTCAGTATCGTAACAATACAAGTTCAGCTTGAAAGCTATTTTTCAAGGAAAACAGCGCCCTTAACTATTTACCTCAAACATTACTACGGAGAAAGTAATTTGAACAGTTGCTTATTCCCACGCATTGAAAGGTCGTCATGTTAAAATTTAAACTTCGGACAAACAGACCCTCTCCTCCTCCTCTTTTCATTTTCAAATAAAAACAAACGTCCATTTAATTTATCCCTATACAATAATCATCCTTATGTTTGTCTATGTTAATAGAAAAGGTTGTGGAATTTATATTAATATTAATTTATTTTTTGGAGTGTCAGTATAGAACAAGATTAAGACTGGAATGGTTGGTGATCTTTGGGAATTTTATTCAGCAGGGAAAGGCAATAGGCTCAAGAGATTTTAAGACGAAATTATCATAAAAGTAAGACTAAATTTACATATCTTCTGATGGACTGTATTAAATTGGGTAGTTCATTTTTTGTGTTCGTTATGTTAGGAGAAGATTTGTATGAAAAAAAAATAATCAGATTGTTTTTGTCACGACTCTACTCTACCTGGGGGAATCAGATTTTTTGTTCACGACTCTACTCTACCTGTGGGAATCAGATTTTTTTGTTCATGACTCTACTCTACCTGTGGGAATCAGGTTTTTTGTTCACGACTCTATTCTAGTTGTGGGAATCAGGTTTTTTTGTTCACGACTCTATTCTACCTGTGGGAATCAGATTTTTTTTGTTCACTACTCTACTCTACCTGTGGGAATCAGGTTTATTTTGTTCACGACTGTCCTCTACCTGTGGGAATCCGAGGTGAGCATAATTACTTAAACTAGTTTTTCAGAAATGTAAAAAATATTTACAAAAATAAAATTGGTGGTACGCAGTTTGTTGGATCAGATAGTTGTTTATAGGAATGCATCTACTAACAACTAATACGACTAATCTGCTTTAGACACAGTCAAGTTGATTATTGTCTTCATCTATGTAGTCTGTATATATGTAGGTCTCTGGTACAGGTCTGCCTAGGGCCGACGTAACTCTCTCGTCTTCAATGGGTGATTCCACAGGAAAGACAAGCCAATACATGCGGAGGTAAATCAGTATCAAAAGTTCTTAATAATCCACAGCTGGATATCTTCTCCTGGCGTCCCTTTATCAAGGTTTAGTTGATTGTGATTATCGATATTTGCCTATATGTTTCAAGTTAGATCATGTCTATGTGTAAATAAAATCCCGGCATAAAACCTACGTCTTCTATATATTTTTTGATTAAGAATGCCGTAATCGTAAGAATTCTGTTCGAAACTTTATCGAAATAATAGAATTAAATAATTTTGGAATAGTTTTTACATGCTATTATATGTCAAGTTTTAAATACTCGAGTTAATAAACAAAGTATTAGAGTTCATATAACTTTACCCTCTCTTGTGTTTAATTGTTTTGTTTCGGTTTGCATTGGTCAGAAGTTTGTGCTGCTACCTCGTTTCCAGTTGCTATTTGTAAAAATTTGTGTATTCTAGTTAATTGGAAGGGCAAGTTTTTGTTCAACTTGTTATAATTGTTAACAAGGAAAATGCAAAGCAAATCGCGATTAACCGTTTGTTTAGTCGGCAAAGTTTGAGTTCTTTTCCTATGGAATGTGTATTTTCTCTCTGTTTTAGTTCGGCCGTGTAGTTTATTGCGTCTATTTATTTTTATTTTATGTATCTGAGGTATTAAACACATAGAATACTATTCATGTTGTACACAGCGTATTTAGGAATATCTACACTATTAACATAGGTACGTATTCCAGGGTATCAGGAATTAAATCCTTTAACTAAGTTAATGATTTTTAAAATATTTTACAATGAATTTTTATTTTAAAGACGATCTTCAAGATTTTCTAAATATATATGAAACGTTCACAAAGAACTGGGTGTTCTTTCTTACGCAATTTGTGGACAACACGAAGGTAGTACTAGGAAACGGCAAGTGAACGCTTAAAGCACTTCACCATCGGTCCAGTCAATATTTTACTATGATAAACAGTAGCTTCAAATACATAATTAAAACTTATTTACTTCATTTTATTTTAAATGAACAGTATGTAATAAAAAAAAATTAATAGACAAACTGCGCATGACTAATTACTTCCTGTGTCGTATTGGTCTTTACAAAAATACATCAGACGGACACGAAAATGCCCAGACTCAGAATAACAGTTTGTGGATCACATAAAGTGTTAGCCCATATGGGGTTTGAACCCACAATACTCAGGGCAGTAGAAAGTTGCGTGGCGATCGCCTTAATCACTAGACAAACCGTGCAGTATATAATATCTAATTGTCTATATTTATAAATATCATCTTTAGAGAATTTTGTAGGTGTTTTTTATAAGTATTTCCGCTTATCTCCTATCGGTAATGAGAACGCCAAAATAACTTATTGGACCTTTGCATATACAATTTCAACCAAGCCTCAATAACTGTTAACCTACCAGCGAATCAGGAAACGAGGGAGTCTAAAGAGTCAAAGAGAAAAGAAATCTCCAAAAAGGTTCGCTGTGGGGTAGTCACAAAGTGGTTGGGACAAAGGCGATGAACGAGCCCTTTGTTTCCATATTGTGTGGGCCCTTGACTTTTCTAAAATTAATATTTGATTGAAGCTATTGGTTTTTGCGTGCGTGGGCTGTTTATAGTGTTTACTTCAAAAACAACTAATGCTTTCGTTTTTTTTGTTAAGGGTAAAGTACACAGTTCCTGTTTATACAGTTTTATACATAAAAATAGTCATGAAATAAAAATGATTGTCTATGTGGCGATTTTGTATTTCAATGCTAAACATACTTTAACTACTCCCTCCATCGCGCAATGAAAGTTCCCTCTATGTTTGGTATACCTACAACTTACTGACGTTAGACAATACATTTTACTTGCCTGTAATCTTTCGGAATGATGTCATGAATAGAAACGGAAGTGTGTAACAGAAAGCTGAATAAGCGTGCGCTGTTGATTTAGTCACATGATGTTAGAGTTGGTCAATTATCAAGCTGAGATTTTAGATGTCATATCTAACGTCGGAGCTGGATGCGAGAAGCCATAGATCGAACTAAGTGGCGTGAAATTGGAGAGGCTTATATCCAGCAGTGGACTGCGATAGGCTGATGATGATGATGATGAATCTTGACGTTGGATGCTTTAAAGCCGCCCAAAGGCTGCCAACTAAGCTTCATGATAAAAACCGGAACCGTTTGCTTAACGTGACCTCTTAATCACGGAGATGTTTATGGTATCATGCCACCAGCGGTCACCCACCCAGGTACCAACCACGCAGCCGTTGCTTACCCTCGATGATTATTTCTAATTACCGAGTGCCACTAGGCTATATATAATAAGAAAGCTTAAATTTAGTAGTCGTTACTTGCTTTTTTTTTATGTTAACTATAAAAAACATCAAAACTATTGTCATATAGACGTCACTGGAGTGAATAAAAGCCAGAACTGGCTCCCGCATGACACCAAGTCTGTAGCCTATCCCATATTTAATGTTGCCTACCTTTCAAAGAAACTTTCTGTTATCATAGATCTATCGTAATTAAAACGGAACCTTTGTACCATAATATAAAAGACAAAATTAAGAATATTCTTCTTTATTCATAGTTATACTAGCGTATCTAATAGTATTCATGACATCTGTACAGACTGTCTCTGTGGCCCATTGGTAGCGTATGACTGCTGCTTTGATTTCCGGGTCGGACTAAATGTTTGTATGATCGGCAAATATTTGTTTCGGAGTTTGGGTGTTTTCTATATGTAAAACAAAATATGTATTTAAATGAGTTGTCTAGTACCCGTAACACAAGCTCTGCTTAGCTTGGGACTAGATGGCGTTGTGGGTAATATGTCCGAAATATGTCTGAAATGTCTAACTACTCATAAATGTACTGAACAGTAAAGGAAACATAATGACTCAAATCTCATTTTCTTTGCTATATTATAAAATGTTATATAGAATGCGTCAGTGTGATTCCTCAAATTAAATCAGTCTCTACTGCTATTATTTTGAAATACATAATAGTAACAACAAACAAATAAAAGTTTTCAATTCTGTAATTTGTTGTTCCAGCATCAAATAAATTCTCAAAAACGAGCTATACTGTAGACAAAAGAAATAATTTTCCTATACTAAGTGAAATTTGTCGTGTCCAAATGTTTCGAAGTAGAATTGCCGACGAACTTCCAAACATTTGAGCTACTCTTTCAACCATTTAATTTATGTTGGTTAAACAAAGAAAGTTATGTTATTCTGATTACATGACGAGATCAGAAATAAGTTAGAGAAAGATTTTAATTGTGTCACTCAATTTCTCGCTAAGAAATGTTGAGTGCCTGTCAGATGGTTTGAGTCTAAGAAGAAAATGATATAATGGATTCTTGTGACAATGATTGGATTTTTCTTTCTGGTTCATAAACGTAGAGATTTTTTCCGCAACATTAAGATCAAGACATTATACCTTGCCTTGGAGAACTTTCGTTAACATTTTCTGTATGTAATGTATTTATTCAGTATAGCAGTCGCCATTTTTCAAAAAATTCAAACATTACACTAACTTTAAGTTTTTTTAGCTCTCTGCACTCTTCCTTCATAATAACTTTAACAGTGCGAAATTTCCTCCCCCTCCGTTCGTATAATTTTAGTAAAGGGGTTCAACGTTTTTGCTTTACGTATTAATATAATAGATCTAGATTCCATATCCAGATTACAGTCTTAAAATAAATTAAAGTTTAACATATGGCAAAGGAAATGCAAAATACTTGAGATTGTTATGTAACCTTTTGATTTAAAAAGACCTTTAGGCAAATCCTCGCTATAAGGCACTAATGTACATCTGTTATCCTTCTGTAATTTAGGATTGGATCGAATATGGGTGAAGTATATTAATTAGAACTCTTGTGTAGGGAAAACTCAGAGACATGCGACTCCGATATTTTGTTATAATGGCTTTAGTAAGTCAATACTAACAAAATATCAGCGTAATAACAATAAAATATCAGCGTTCGTGTCGTCGTGTTTCATTGGTGACCACGAGATTGTAGGCCCAATGATGCACAAGCATTTCAATAGCTTGCTATAGTGTGGGTCACCATGCTGCATTGTTGCATTGCCTGCATCCGCAGTGAGTATGGTGACCACTATTCTTGGATTCTGCTCATAAATTTCATCAAGTGGAGTAGAGACATTTTGAAATGCTCATATATTAAAAATCAAACAGAATTTTTTTATTAACTTCATCCAGAAACAAAGTGAACTTGACAAAATTGTCGTTGATGCAAATCTATTGGCAATTCTCTGTAGCTAAATATTTCGAAAATGTATTCAGTAAGTGATATTGAAATGAGTGATTTAATATGCATCCGTTTGTAGCTCAGACAACCTTCAGGTGACCGGCTGACAGGGTACACCACGGTCACCTTGTATATAATAATCAGTCTCCTTTAGCTTTTGTGCTAGTCACTGAAATGATTCTATGAATAGAAATGGGAATGTTATAAGAACTGCTTTGATTGTAGTAATTACTGGTTGCAGTTATCATGTAATGGTATTTATGATCATGGCATAATAGCACAATATATATAGCCCACAGTTACCCACATTTGCCGAAGAACCGTTCGAGAGTATCGTATCGAGTTCTTGAATGAAGACCGCGTCTCGGTAAACGTAGTGTAGGACGTCCACAGGTCAGGTGGAGCGATGATTTGGGTAAGACAGCTGGCAGGAGCTGGATGCGAGAAGCGGAGGATCGAACTAAGTGACGTGCATTTGGAAAGGCCTATGTCCAGCCGTGGACTGCGATAGGCTGATGATGATGATGATCATGATGATAATAGTATAAAAAAGATTAGTATTTGATAATAATTTAAGTGGATTTTTATATGATGTACGTAATTAATATTTAAGATCCTGGAAGTAGCTAAATTGGTTACAATGTATTAGTTGTTCAGCTGAGTGACTTCATCTTCCGTCTTTCAAGAGGAATAAGTTTTTTTGCAATATTATTCATTGAAACTCAGCCTCTATCAGTCGTAGCGTAATATCATTTCTTCGATAAATGTACTCTCAAACACTAACACATTAAAATACTTTTTCAAATTAAAACAGTATTTCCTGAGAGAAGTGCATTCTAGGCAACAATCTTTTTAGCTTTCATTTATAATTTAGTATAGACGTTGGTACTCCTGTGTAGGGAACCTGCACCGCGTTTTGGAGCATTTTAATAAAATGACAATCAGTTGGCAACAACTTGCATACTCTTTACCTTTCATGTAATCTGTTGTATTTGCTTATCTGACTTCAAAAGTATGGTCGTGAGTTTTTTACTAGTGTTTTTCTCATAAGGCTATACGTATTTTGGAAACTGGAGGTTATGGATGGACGCAGACAGACAGTGGATTTAGGTGTTTTCACCTGATTCTCCTTGACAAGCTGTGGCGTCTGTTTGTGTCGGTCTATGATTTTAATCTTCACCTTCAATTTAACGTTCATAAATGTCACTTGTCTTAATTGAATAAATGATTTTGAATTTGAATTTGCAATATTGAACACTAACTCGAAACAAGTCGGGTCTGAACCTAGCTGGGTTTTTCTCCAAAATACCAAAGATTAGGCGTTACCACGGCATCACAAGAGATATATTTTTTTACAAAAGATGTATTTTTTTTACGTAATGAGGCCGTCAAAACAACGAGTATTTCTAGTCCGAAACAATACAATAATGTTTCTCTGAGTACCAAGAAATACACGTGGATCTAATACATAATGTATATCTAAATGTAAAATAAACACGTTGCTAGTTCTTTGTCAAAGTTGGTCATTATGGTATCATTCCTAAATATTTTACTCAGTAAATATAAAAGAAAATAGGTCACAGTTGGTTCAATATTGTTACAAGAATGTATTAAATCTAACACACAATAATTACTACTTCATACAGCTCTTTGATGTATATATAGTAATATAACAATAATTATAGGTATATTTATCGTTAAGAAGCGTGCTGGAGTCTAAATGAGAAAAGTAATGTATTTCAGGGGCCTAGTGCGAGTCTATATCATGTCATCATATCTTTGCGATTGGTTCAAATTTCAGTATTGGCCAAAGTACAAGTTCAAAGGTGATTACTATTGATGTAAAATAAACTGTTACTAATAACACACTAGGCCCTCAGGCCTCCCGGAAACTCATCCACATTATTAGTACAGTGTAATATGAATGAATGAATATTAGAATGATAGGCTGATCTTGTGTCATGCCTTTTTGTGTAGGTGAGCCTCTATTGTACTGTGCGACGTGCGTGTGTTTGTTCAAATTAAATCGCACGAAAGTGCAATCTCGTTTATACCTAATCTGGATATAAGCACCGTTACAATTAAAAATAAACAAAATATTACTTTTGAATATGGAATCTGTAATTTTTATACGATTGTTCATTGTATTTTCTTATTTTGCACCAATATATTGTCAAAATTTTGTGATAATGAAATGGAGTGGGGTGATGAAGAGAACCGAATCGCTGTGATTGCATTATATAAAGTAGGTATGTAGTTAAATACAATTTTTAAAACCATATATGGGCTTGGTATTAGTCAAATGTTTGTATACCGGGCTATTGATAGGTACAATGAAACCTTCTCTGTTTGTGACGGAAAAACATTTATCCACCCACGTAATGTTTCCACGAAAAAGGCAATCAAAGCAGTAAGTAAAAGAATTCAAGGAAATCCTACCCGAAATCAAAAGATTTTATCTCAGGAGATGAAGATAGCACCTAGAGCCATATCGCGTATATTAAAAGATGATTTAGGACTTGCAGCCTGTAAGAGACGCACTGGCGCACGTCTTTACTGATGATTTAAAAAAGAAAAGGGGTTGGTTTGGTGTTAGCTATGAAGGAGTGACTGAGGTATATTTTAGAGAAAAGGGTATCACAGCATCGGCACCAGTGTACCAAGATACCATTCTTGAGAAGGTAGTTAAGCACCTTAACAACACCATGTTTAATAACCAAGAATAATCCTTTCAGAGGAAAGGAAAAATTTCGAAAAGCATAACTCTTATAATACACCTACAGGTTTGTACGGAACCCTCGCGAGTTCGACTCACACTTGGCCGATTTTATAATATATTTTGCCATTCATCTTCGGACTATGCTAATTTTGAAAATTACCTAAGACAAAATTTTGGCTAGTTTGGTTTTTAACGTGTGGTATGTCACCAAACGGAATCTTATGTACCTTTCAATAAACACCCAAATAACTGCACAAATTATGAATATATAGGAAGTATCGATTTAAAATTTAAAGAGAGAAACATTTCTACCCGAAAATTCGACAGCCATAAAAGCCTCATTTGTGACAAGATAAGTGGTTCACACCGGTCAAACAAAATCACGAAAGTAGCATCGCTTGTCCCCAGAGGCGGCACCGTTTAATTTTTTTTTTCAAATGTCAGCGATAAATCAACAAGAAGTTTTTGTTACAGTCTAACAATTTGGGATGATTCGTTTACTTAGGAACAGTTCTTTGCTTGAAGTAGAGTAGATTCTGCTGAGTTTTTCCATCAAACGAAAATAAGTTAAATAGTTAAGTTTATAAAAGTTTACGAGGAAGCCTAATTGTTGCTTAAGTTTAAATATTGGGATTGCTTTATCAGTTTCCCTACTAAGAATGCATTTTGATTTTTTTGTGAGGTTGTGTTCTTTTTTGGTTTAGATTCTTATCTATACTATGAATAGTTCACTGCGGGATAGACAGTAGGCCTTAAATCGGACTGATTGTAGGCCTTGGAAAGTTGGACCCTAACTAAAATATTCGAGACTCTATCGGAGTATTTTTTAAATCATATTATTAACAGTTCAAACATACTTACCCATTATGTCAGCAGTAGCTTTCAATTTATTCATAAGTTCTTAGACTCATTATTAGTAATAAATACATTCTGTATAATAAGCATTAATAGTTTGCTGTAAATTCTATTTATAAATTACTAACTGATCCACGCAATCTCAACTGCGGACCTTTCTCCCATGGACTGTAGTGTGGAGTTTTTCTTAAAGCTTACTTTAGTAAGGGTCACACATAAGACCATGTCAGCCCCATCGTACCCTAAACTTACAACACCATCATATCTAACTTACCTATACCTTAAATAGTAAAAATATACTTGTTTGCAAAACACTGCAATAATGACTATACTTCAAAGAGTTTATACACTAACAACGCCGCTTATGTCGGAGGCTTTGATAACAAACTTTGGAACATGACAACATCTACAATGTTAATCTTAAATCTAATTACCAAAGTCTCTGTGCTATGAGAGCCCTAGTTTTGACACATTCCATTAAGAAATGATAGACACCCTCAACAATACCGCATTCGTTACAATTTGGCCCGGTACCAAATTAAGGTACAGGCACCAAAGTAACAAGTTTCAACATCTTATTAGTATAACCCATAAGATGTCGAAACTTGTGTGAACGTGTCCAGATCGTAGTCTATGAGCTATTCAAGGGTGATTCATATTAAGAATTTTGTTATCAAATCAGGGAACACAAGGAGATTCAAATTCAATTGTTCTATATTAGATTCCTGTTTCTAATGAGTGTGGAGTTATTAGAAGGTAAATAAATTCGTTTACCACACTAAAAATTACAGTGAATTAACCTTCAATTACAGAAACATGCTGTAGAGTTTTTTTCAGATTTTTAAAGGAAATCAATTCTATCATACTTGTAAAACTTTAACCGTTTACTCAGTGAATGCAATGGATACTCTAAAAAGGAAAAAATCCCCGTTTTGCAACATTATTTATTGATACTACGCTCTTTTTCGTTGAAAAACCAAAACAAGCAGAATAAAACTCTATAACAAGGCCAACCGAAAGAATTTTTCAAATAGTACCAATACTTCCTGAGATTACCAACTACAATTTCACCAAGCCTCTTAGTTACTTAAGTATGTTTAGATGAGAACAATCAATATTTTGCGAAATTTGGTATTTAATTTTTTTAAATTTTCAAATCAATAACTTTGATATGCCTTATAATCTGTTAGGGTTTTATCTGATGCATAATAAGACAACGGCACAGTGCATTTTTATTAACATTTAAATGATATTTAAATATCCATTTAGTATCTAGACTCAATAAAAAGTCAGGTCAATTTATTTATTATTCTGTGATATATTTAATAACCTTTAAGGGTGATAGCGGTCAGAGAAAGAGCTAAAAATACAGGCCCTCTTTATTTTACATAATTTATACACAAGTTCATGGCGATCGAGAATTATTATGGCTTTAGTAGTCTAGGTCAAGTGAAAATTTATATAGATATATGATCAATATTCTGTGGCTGTTATTTCCAAGGTTAGGGACTGAACATACTCTTCAAGAGTACCACTTGACTACTCCCAGATTAGTATTGTGTAAGCCATAATTATTGGTGATGTGTAATAGAGTAAATATACACATCTATACAAACTACCTGGAGGATCGAGTTTTGTACGGTATTTATTTTGGTAAATTTTCCATAAATGAATTGTAGCTAGATCGATTTATTGCTGCCGAACCCCTGCATACTAAATTTAATAAAAATTGTTGGAGCCGTTTTCGGACACAGATTAATTTAAAAAAAAATCCAACAAAACCATGCAACGCTCGGTCATTTAGGTACTTAATATTTAAATTCAAAGGCGTTTCATATGCCGTAGTACCTTATAGTTGTTTTGTTGCAAGTGGAGGTCTCTATCGCATACCACAAGCTTAAAAACTCCACACTGCTATAAATAAGTTTTTTTTTTTTTTTGACTACACGGTTGGCCTACTGGTTTCAGTGGTCGCCACGCCACTTCCTACTGCGCCAAGTGTTGTGGGTTCAAATCCTACATGGGACAACACTTTGTGTGATCCATAAATTGTTGTTCTAAGTCTGGGTGTACTTTGTGTCCGTTTCATGTATGTTTGTAAAGATCCCCGCGACACAGGAATGTATATTCCTAATGCGGGAGTTGTCTTTTTTTAAAAAAAAAAAAAAAAGTCTAAAGAATATAAAAAAAAAACTCATGAAGGCTACATCATCAGCAAGTAACATGATCTACTTTATACCAAGATAAACACATACGCTTGAGAAAAAACTAGTTGTAGTTTATACAAAAAAACGTTGGTATATGTTAAAATTATGTATTTTACAATCAGTTGGTAATGGCAAGATTTACATTACGCCGTCTATTTACGTTTGGTCCTTCTCTGGTAATCCTTATCCATCGCTTCCTGTTACAATCCGAACTCTTCAGGTGCAAAGGATAAGCGGGCAGCGTCACGAGAAATAGCTTACGAGAAATTATATTTTTCGGTGGCATTTCACTTAGACTACATAAATAACGTCACGAGCAACCGAATAGAAGCAGGCAGGATAGTTGCTTCGATATATAAACGGGTGTTTTTTCTTCAATGGGATTGGGATTATAGTATCAAGGAAATAACGCCAAGTTTGCATTTATTTTTGATGTTGAATTACTTGTAAATTTTATGAGATTGGTTCTTAATGCAACGTGTACAAATATCTTTTTGGTTTTGTGTGATCATTTACCTAGATCTGTCTTTTCTAGAAATGAACCTGCCTAGATATGAGACAAACTGACAATCACAACAGGAGCACCAGGTATTTGCTTCCATTTACATATTATTCACTTGAGTTGATTTAAGCGTCTACATCGGTTATTTTAATTAGTTAAATTGACTTTATAGAATTAGTTCGAAACACGTCAAAGCGTAAAGAAAGAAATTATTTAAGTAATTTGTATTGATTTCATTTTTTCGATATCATTCACTTAAAAAAGGATTGTATATTTTATCTTTTGACAAAGTGTAATAGTCTAATTTACTTATAATTTTGAAGTAGCTATAAAGTTGTTCCAACTACTGTTTTACACAAAAAATACTGTTTCATTCTTCCAAAATACAAAGTTTAATTTTATCAATGTAACAGTACGATAAAGTCGAAAAAATAAGTAATAATGTTAACAACTTTGTGTATAACAAGCTCCAAACAGTGGTTAGAATACAGGTACATCTCAGCTGCTGTGGTGAAAGTTATATCTATCGACGCATGCGCAATGGCTTTAAAAAACTCACAGCTGACACTCGCCATCCTCGTCTAACGAGTAGCTTTGCACGATAGCTCTCTTTCATTTTATCTTTGATGCCTAGCATTTTTAACGGCTAGCAACCTAATGTGCTGTGATTTTTTTACAAACAGCGGTATACCATCATAATTAAAATTTAATTTGATGTATAAAACATGACGAAACCAGCAGGTGACAGTACGCAAGGCTTTTTATCTATACATTGCTGTAAGAGAAACGATATTTTGTTTATCAACAACATGAACGATTTGGTTTTTGGAAAATTATATACCATTTTTTTAATTAGAAGTATTTGCGAGTATTTTTGACTGGCAACCTGTTATCAATGTACTGTCCAATTTAAAAACGAATGTACAAATTTGAGTTTATTTAACCGGATCTTAGACTATAAAATCTCATACTAGCATTAACAATAAAAAACAAATATTACGCCAAAAGTTTCTAACTTGTACTCCACAAAAACAGAGAAGTTTTTCTTGTAAATCAGCCGTCGTTCCGGTTTCCAGTACCCACTGATGAGATTACATTTTATGCTTATTCGTTTGGATGTGCTAGTAGAGCCATTAACGGGACTCCTCCCTCCTTATCGGGGTGCATTTTGTTAAGAAATTCGAGATTTATGTGGGAGTTATTAAGGATTCTAAATGGGTGGGCTTGTTAAGGCTTGGAGTGATGGTTTTTATTAGTCTTATTAATGTAACGGTGAGAATTTATTTCTGTATTTGAAATTGAATTTTAGATACTTAATATTTTTCTTTAAAAAAATAATAGAAAAATGAAAGTAAAATGTCAGTATTTACGGCCATATAGAGTGTAAATTCCCTATGCTTAATCGTGCAATCAAATTCGACGCTAATAGCTAGGTATTGCGCTTATCTACATTATCAAACGTCCTAAACTCACCGGTTAAAATTACCAGAAAATCTTGAACATCTGGAACACCACTTAGTTAATATTAATATTTTTTAATTTTCTTTTACAAACATTAAGAATGTTTTGAAAATGGGAACTTATTTAATTTATTTCTTTATTTTGAGTTTATTTGTACGTTTTGATTTACATATCTCTTGTCACAGTGTTGTTATTATTAGAAAAGTTAATTTAATAAAGTTATTAATGTGTCATTTCAATTCTCCTGCATAATTTTTTTAATACTTTCCATATTTTTTTCTTGTATTGAAATGAATTTAAAAGATTTCAGTTAGTGTGCGTTAATTATTGTAATTCTCTGTGTTCTTCTAGCTTAAGAGGATAATCGTATTATTCGAATTAACTCCCCATGTTGATACATTTACCCATATTTAGCCGAATTTACCGTGAGAGAGCCACGCTTCGCACGTATGAAGAGCCGGCTTGACCGAAGTGACCACGGCCTCACAGAAAACCGGTATGATACAGAGCTCGCGCTGTGTTTTATCGAGCGAGTGAGGATACCGGAGGCCCATACCATAATCATAATCTTTTAGTACATTTTTATCTAACAAAACCCAATATTTTGATGTTACTTTCGAATATTAAAAGGTTTTTTTTATTTACCTATACCTACAAACTTGTTAATCTATTAAAGGCTTTAAAATTACTTTTAAATATTTCACATGAAATTTGATTTGTTAAAATTTAATACTTTAGTATATTACTTTTATTTGAAGTAACTTTTCAGATTAGTGTTAATATTATTGGACCTAGTCATCTTTATAAATATTGCTTGCTTTTCTAAAAATATACGAAGGATAACGTTCAAATTAGCAGAGATATAAAATTCAAATGAGTTTAACATACTTTGGTGAAGAAGAGTTTTCCATTTATGTTGTTTTATATTTAACGTTATTTTTTGTAAAAATGTATCTCTTCAAATTACTACATTGAGACTTTTGTATATGCATTAAAGTCCGTTTTCTTTCTTTAAAATAATTTTCAGGAGGGATATCCCAACATGGTGCACTTTTTGTCAGGGAGAGACAGTTAACAGAGAGTGCACCAGTGTTTGAGCACGTTTGTGCACATAATATTTCAATTGCCTTCTGAGATACAGTACACATTAGTTCAGAAGGCACGGAACATTTTAATAATAACCGATGTAGATAAAATTTATAATAATCGTAATGAAGCCAACTTAAATATGAATAATGTAGGTTACGAAAATTCTCTTCATGATTGTATTAGGTTTATTTTGAAAATAAAGTAATGTCTATGTCTAACATACTGACTGATCTCGTGGCCGATGTTGGTTAGGAAGTACGTCATCTTAGTATTATTCTCCCATCGTATCTATAGTTCCATTCATGACTCGATTTAGATATATTATTTCTTCAGGATTGATGTGAATATACTTGATACTATCTCATAAATAAGTCTTAAATTTAAATCAACGAGAAATAGGGGCATAAAACTCTTCAGTCTACCCCCTAGAGGAGAGTTTAAAGTTATATGTTTGCCTTATATGGAACGCAACAGAATAAAAGAAACAAAACAAAAATGCTTGTATACTTTTTTAATAACCAAACACAAACGTAATACTTGAAGATCTAAGTTAATAATGACAGAACTTTTCCAGAAAGTCGAGATCAATTTATAGTATTAAAGGGATTTCGAGAGATTGAAACTTGACGCTGGATTACCAGAGGATTAGGGGCCCTTCCAAACGGGGCCTAACCCTGGCAATAAGAACTGCGGGATTATAAGAAATGAATCAAACGTCCAGAGTATATTAAATCCAAAGATTATTAGACCGGGTTAATGTAGATGAGTATATTAAATCATTGTTTGTAGACTTTTATCGAGTCGTCTTATACAGACGTATTTTTGGTTCTGCTATAAGTAAGAAGAAATGGTACTTGGCTAATTGGAATATAGAAACTTCATTTATTAAATTCTGACTTTTGCCCATGGCTTCGCTCGCGTGTTTGCCGGTTATCGCGATAAAAATTAGCCTTTGGTTTTCCTCGAGATTTTAAGCGTCTCCTTGTCTAATGCCCATTTGGGGTAAGGACCTCCGGTATCCTCACTCACTCGGTGAAAACAGCGCAGGTGCTGTTTCACATCGGTATTCTGTGAGGCCGTGGTATACTCAGGTCGAGCCGTCCCATGCTTGCCGAAGCGTGGCTCTCCCACGGTAATTAAATCTCCACCTTCATCTAATATATAAACCTTCCTTCTTAATTTCGCTATGAATTTTTGAAAACTGCAAATCTTCGTTGAGTTGATGATGATGACAGCTATTTATTTTTATACTATGTAATGAAGCTAGTGATTAAGTACTGTATAGGTCTTAACTTCGAAGCAGTTCTACAAGCTATTACTCCAAGAATTAATCCAAGTCCTCTACGTTGAATAGTAGAGGTCAATACTTAGTTACAAGTCTCTATTATATTAGCTACCCGGTGGTTATTGAATGATTCCCGTATAACAGACCTTATTGATTCCTTCCTATACTTAATGGAAATAGTTTTGAATTGCGGAAGGGTGCTGAGATGGGTTCGATAGAAGTGGTTTCAGATTTTGATTCCATTATACGTTTCTATAATGGAGGTAGTTTTAGCTTTGGAGAACTATTAATGATCTATTTTAGTTAACGATGGCTATATATCGTGTAATAGAATAAAACCATGGAGAATACCATCCCGATCGATTACTGATCAAGGAAAGATTACACGCTTTTGAAATTCTTTTACTGACTGAGTTCTGTCTGTCTGCGACACGCTATTTAGCCTAAAGGGCTTATTAGCTCAGTCTTTTAATATGTGAGACAGAAACAACATTAGCTACTCGATATTTTCTTTGCATTATGTATAAAACTATCAGTTGGGTTTTTCTTATAAGAAATTTTTAATAGCAGCCCAGAATATGGCGGTGTTTTCCACCCGTGTCTCAGAAAGCACGTTAAGTCGTCTGTCTCGGTAGCCATGAAGATCTATGGTAATCGTTATTGGAAAGTCAGTGCCCTCAAATATACTAAAAACGAATTCAATATACCCCAAATTTTGGGAATAATAAAGGCTAGGAAGATGATGATGTATAAAACTAACAGTGCCTGTGTCAGTAAAATCAGCTGTTATGTTTGGTTTACAAATTCGCGCCTCGTGAATTCGTTTGAATCGTTCAAAAATGCTACCTGCAACCTGTAATTCATTGCATGGGTATACATATCAATTATATTTATATAATATTGGTATTTGAAAGTATTTCATTCGAGTAACTATCGCATAATTCGTTTCTTTATACGAAATTCCTTAAGAGGATAACGTAAAACGTTATTTTCAGGTAATTTAAATATAGTGAATAGGAAAATGTTTTCTTTAATTGTAGTTTTCACTCAGAACCCGCTAGCACACAGAGCGTGAGGCGTAAAGGTGCGTACTTACCGACGCACGGGTTGTGGTTCACCACGGCGAAAATACGGTCACAGCGTTTCTTCATGTGCGTGTTGGGGCAGATACAGCCAAAGAGTGGGGATAGACGCAAACCAGCCCAAGCTTCACGGCAGGATTCCCTGGTGCCAGAAAACAGAAAATTAAATTCAAAACACAACATATTTTTTTCAGTATTATTCATCATCATCAGCCTATCGCAGTCCACTGCTAGACATAGGCCTCTCCACTCCAGTATTATTCAGTCGAATGAAATATAAAGTAATGTTTGTACTCTACCAGATATATATAAGGGTTACAGCACACAATCTCTTTTTAGCATCGGCGAATGGCGATTTTGCAACTGTATTGATACTGAATCGCGTTTTAGCGACTCTCTGCGGTCGAACGCAGTATAAAAATCTCACGTTAACGCTGCATCGCGATTTCAGTCGCCGTATTTAGCTTCTAAAAATTTTATGCCCTACATGCGTTGAAAGGTATTATTATAAAAGTCAGAAGTATTACCTTCGTCCATTAAACTCCTATTTTCTCAAAAATCAACTTCAATTAGCTCTTATTCAATGTATGATTATACTATTGAAATAAACAACCAAGTCAATAAACGCAATGAATATTTCCTGCATAAAATCAAATAGGTCAGGTAAAGTCAGTGGCAAGTCTAGACTTATAATGCCACAGTATAACAAGGTACAGTAGGATGCCCCGAAATTCGAACAGATCGATGCTAATGAATGCCATTCAACGGTGACCGGTGCCATTTGTGTTCAGACTAAACGCTTTGAGAGTTCGTACACCCTGTAGAAGCAATTTCAGGTAGTGCCACTACCACAGTTCGACTATGGGCATTTCATATCTACAAATATAAAAAAGGAAAAGCTGGTTTTCCACCGAGCTCAAATTTTTACATTTAACACTACATAACAGTCATTTTTTGGCCTCGCTTATGTTATTTCGTAGCATTGCAATCACAATATGTCACAGTGTAGTCTGGTCAGGGTGGGCATTTGGGCATATACTTTGACAGAGGGGATCGCCTGATGACGATATTCTTTATCTCACATTTAATACCATTTCTTAGGCATCAAACACATAAAACCATAATGACAGCCTTCTGTCTGTTTTGTTAGTGAGGGCGAGATCGGAGACCCAACGATGCAAAAGCGTCCACATCAATAGGCCCCCTTAATGTGGGTCACCATGCTGCATTGTCTAGATTCGAAATGAATATTGTCATCACTACCTTTACTATATCCATACTTTCAATCCGGTAGAATAAAGTCATTTTGGCTTATTCATAAAAAAAATATTTTCATAAAATAACAATATAATTATATGCTTTAAAGTTTATAGATAGTTAAAGTTTGATAATTTAACTGATGCAGAAGAACTTTGTTAGTTGTTTATAGTTTTTTAATGTTCATCAAATTTAAAACAAAACAATAATTTTAGATGTTTCGTTTTAAAAGGTTGACTGAAAGATAATGCCCATGGCATTAAGTCCGCCTTTTGCTATGTAATTGCATGAAGATTAATAAATAAATAAATAGCTATAATTAAAAAGAAAGAGATTTTTAGATTAAATGAACACTAAAGTGCTAAAAGTAACACAAAAACCAGAGTAATCTAAATAAGAATCACTAACAAAAAATCGATACGGGAATTTAAATACATTCTATTTCAACATACCAATCTATAAAGGTCTTTTAATAATACGGTACGAATGTATTTACAATTTATTTACCATAAGAATTGTTACATATATATTTCACTCTTTAGTTATAACTGGTAGCTAAAGTAAACAATAAAATATTCATGGTTACAAATGGTAGGAATATTGCTGCTATTAAATACACTATGTCGGCCAGTATGGATTTTCTCTGTTTCCAAATTAACCTTTATTGATTTCATGTTTGGAAGTGTACCACTTCATCGTCTAAAACTGAACTATCAAAGCAGTCTCTAGAATTAGAAGCAAGTTATTATGATACATTACTGCTTCAATATTTCTTGTGTGACAATGATAAACTTGAGCTGGTCAAGCGTACGTTTGATGTTGATCTTAATTGATCAATAAATTGCGCTATAAATACTTATTCTGTTCTGACTTATCTGACTCTCTAAGCTAAACTAAAAATCACTAAAAATGAATGTCTAAATGTCAAAGATTGAATAAAATTAGAAATGTCATACTAGAAATAGACGTTAAATGAATACACATAAAATTATATTCTGGAAATCGCTTTTCAAAAATAAGAAAATGGAAGATAATTTTCTAGATATTTCAGTTTAGTGACGCAACAACAAAATGAATATCATTCACCATTTCGCCACTTCACGCTGTTAGCTCTGTTTAAGAGTTCATAGCCAACAGCGCGATGGCTAATGATAAAGTTATTAAATTATTGCCAGATCTGTTCATCTAGTGGCTATTGAGCCTCACTCTAGACTGCCTTGTTGGTGTAGTGGTAGCGTATGCGACTGTATTGAGGTCTCGGGTTCAACTCCTGAGTCGGATAAAATGTTTGTATGATCTGCAAATATTTGTTTCGGAATTTGGGTGCTTTCTAGACAACTGATACAAATAGATTACTATTTTTTTTCCAACTATTCTAGTCTATAAAAAACATTTTTTACTTTTTTTAATAAAAATAAAATTATTTTTTTTACCAACTATTGGGTGTGTTAAACGTCCGAGATTTTTTATTGTTTTTTTTTAATTACTCTCACTGCTAAGGTTTCATTCCTACCGGGGACAGTTTATTGTCCTCGAATGAGGAGCAGCATGATATTTGGGACCTGCGTTTAATTTATATATATGCATTTACATTTTTTAAGTCTGATTATCAATAGTATACTTACTATGGTAAATACTCTATCTACTTTGGGAACAATCACACTAAGTGCTTATTATCAGGGTTGTAAGTGTTCTAAGACTCACCTATCTTCCATCTTGCATTCTCCTTCACGAGCTTTGCAGGCGTTCTTGAAGCGTTCAAAGAGCACGGAGCAGGCTTTCTCGTTATGGCAAACGCTGAGCGCATAGGTGCAGGTCGGCAGAGTCTCCACGGGATACGGGTCTTTTTCTACAAATTAAACCCACTTAGTAAAGCTTTTAATATTATCAGTGGCTAAAGTAGATAAGATGAAAGTGAAAAACTATGGAAACATTATTGCACTTTTTAATTCTGTGAATATTAAATAATTAAAATACAGAATTGTAGAAATAATTGTTTTTTATGCGCCAGTAAAATCTATCGTAATCTGGTTTGAAAAAATGAATTCTAAGTTCAAACTTAATGGAGGTAGACAATGGTGAAAAAAGACTAGGAGATTAAAGTGACCCGTAATAATTAAATTGAAACACTTGAATCACTAATGTGCAGTTAACTCTAAAGCTGCGGAGGGAGTTGCAAACGTTCTTAAAACTGAGCATTCTTACCCTTCTTCATGACAAACACGCAGGGATGGTCGAATAGAAAGTCGCGGAAGGAGTTACATTCAGGGTCCACGTTCGGTTCCCGACAGAGACATGTTGGCTTAAAGAAAGGGAACGCTTGCAGAGTCCTCAGAGCAGCCTGGCACTTCGTCACGGTTACCGTTGAACAAGCCACTAGAACAAATAAAAAGATTGACATATTTAATCATAATTGTTAGCCGTACATGTTAGGCAGTTTACTGAGAGGAAGATTAGACTATGCGCTCATAGCAGTTGCTCTCGGTGCTAAGAAACAATCCAAGATGGGTGACCGTTAATGGCATGATACCATGAGCGTCTTCGTGTCACCTTAAGCAGTCGGTCCCGGTTGTTATCACAGGATAACAGTCGTGAAGCTTAGTTGAAGGCCTTTGCGTCACTTGAAAACATCTAATGGCAAGATTACGCAACCACAACATTGTCTTGCCCGTCCCTAACCCGTACTCGGCTAGCGTGGCGATGTATGGCCTTAGCCCTCTCCTGATAGAAGACCCGAACCCGAACCCAGAAGTGGGACAATATGGGTTGTTGATGATGATGAGACTAGACTTTCATTGTCAGGGACACCTGCAAGTCTCGCATGCGTTACTAGTATTATTGTGGGAGTTTTAGAGGAAATATCCATTTCATACCACTATGAAATATAATACTCACACCCAAAGCCATTTTCGAACAGTTCAATCTATTTCCAAAACTGACCATTATCAAATGACTCTGACAAATCTATATATAACTTTCTTCAAACTTTATTTCACTTACATCCTAAAGTTGAAGGGTCTCTGCCCCGCCCTAACAACCCTCACGGAACCTTACTAAGCCCTTGCAAAAACCACAGTCGCGATTATCTGAAGAATTAGATCTCTTTTTGTGTCGGTAAGCCATTATGAAGTGGCCGTGTAGCTTTATTAGAGTTTTTGCTCTTTATTGAAACCCTTCTCCAATAAATCTGGAGAGGAATAGTATATTTATATAGATATTCGTTTAACGCAAGTTAGCTACGTTTGATTGTATGTAAACTTGTAAATAGATAAACATAATTTTTACCCGACTGCGAAAGAAGGCGGATTATGTTTTTGAGTATATGTATGTATATTTCTTTGGCACGCCCTAGGGTCAAAACGGCTTGTAGTATTTTCATGTGAGTGGTGTCAATATATTCGTCTTAGTCGTGAGAGTGACACTGGGTACATCAAAACTAAAAAAAAACAAAACTTTTCTTTTTAGTTCTTTCTATCTTTTCTGTTCTTCAATGAATTCAATAAAGATTGCAGATATTGACGCAGTCGGTGTTTTGTTTCAATAATTCGTTACTCGTGTTTTTGCTTTCTACTAATATTATAAATGCGAAAGTTTGTGATAATAGATGTATGTAACTCTTTCACGCAGAAGTAACTAAACGGATTTATATAAAATTTTACAAAAATATTAATCATACATAAAAATATCTAAATATCTATGTGTATAGAGCCACAGGCTAAAGGTATATTAGAAAAAAATATTGAACATCAAGTATTCACGTAAAAAGATTAATATATTATTTTAAATAGTAATGGGAGTTTTTGTCTATACTAATCTACTTAGTCTAGCCATGAATATTGTTACAATTAATAGTACACAAAATAACACTTTTGAATTCGGTCTCTCATTTTTATACGATTGTGTTTTCTTATTTTCGCACTAATATATTGTGAAATATTTTGGATATTAAAATGGAGTGGGGTGATAAAGAGAACTGAATAGCTGTAATTGCATTACATAAAGTCGGTAGGTAGGCAAAACCTCCGATGCTTGTGACAGAAAAAGATCCAGCCATCCACGTCATACGAAAAAAAGCGATCAAAGCATTAAGGGAAAGAATTCGAAGAAATCCTAAAGTCCAAAAGCAAAGATTTTGTTTTGGGAGATGAATATAGTCCTAAAACCATGTCGTGAATTTTAAAAGTTGAATTAGAACTTGCAGCCTATAAGAGACGCACTGGTTATTTTTTAACTGATAATTTAAAAAAGAATAGGGTGGTAAAATCAAAACAACTACCTAAGCGATACCCAAAGGGAGGTCACAGAAATAATTTGATCACGGGTGAGATTTTTTTTTACAATTTACCAATATTTTAACAAACAAAATGATCGTATTTATGCTGAAAACTCTAAAGAAGCTTCCCAATTAGTGAACAGAGTACAACGCGGGCATTATCCGACTTCAGTGTTGGTTTGGTGGGGTGTTAGCTGTGAAGGAGTGACTGAGCCTTAATTTTTGTGAAATAGGTTTCTAAAATCGGCACAAGTGTATCAAGAAAGGAAAGGAAAGGAAAGGTAGTTAAACTCCTTAACAACAACATGTTCAATAACCAAGAATGGTCCTGTCAGCAAGACTCGGCGCCGGGTCATAAAGCTCGATCTATCCAATCTTGGTTAGAAACGAACTTTCCAGACCTCATCAGATTTGAAGACTGGTCGTCATCTAGTTCTGGGTGTTCCGAGTCTGGGTGTTCTGTGTATCTGTGATTAATCACAGACACATAGAACACCCAGACTCGGAACAACAAGTTGTGGATCATACAAAGTGTTGTATCACAACATTTGGCGGTGTGGCGACCACTTAAACTACGAGACCCACCGTGCAAGTCAAAAGCGATTGTTGCCACCAAAAACAAAACAAAAGATTCTGTCAAAACATCTTTAGCTTACACTAAAAAGATCAAAAAAGCTGTCAGACGCAAGAAAAGATTCACATCTTTATAATCCCAGTGTCATACCACATTACGTAAGGCTGTGTCCACCTTTCTGACAAGGGTAGACACCTGTCCTATCGACGCGAATGTTTAAAAATGTTCCTTGAACGTTACCTAATTTGCTAACCGTACTTTCTTGTGAGTTATTGCCGTAATTTTTCATTCCTGAATATCGCCTTTCGTCATTATTACTTCGTTTGCATAGTTTAAAATTGGAGAGGAATTTTCGGTTTATTTTTGCTGATAGCGTTTCAGAGCTTCAAAAGTAAGTTGGAGAATAAATTACTATTTTACTTGTCATACTGTTGAACTTTATGGAGTGATTAAAAAAGATAAAAGATTTAATAGCACATAAAATAAACACAATATAATGCAGTTACAGTAACATCTACATCTATATATCTTATATATAAAATTCTCATGTTCTTGTCTGCTGGACCGATTTTTATAAATTTTTGTGTACATATCGGGTACCTCTGAGAATCGGCCAACATTTATTTTTCATACTCCTTAATGACAAGGGTGATCCACCACTATTTTTTTTATTTTACTGGTAAAACAACGCTTGCCGTGTCAGCTAGCATAGTATGTGTATTAATAGTAGTAATATGCTATTTGTACTCTTCAAAAGCTTAATGTATAGATGGTTTTTATGTACTTTTTAGAACTATGATGTGTCGCAGCGGAGTGTAGCCATTTTTAAAATTAAAATGTCATTTTCACTATATGTTGCCGTTTGTAGTCCCCAGAAGTTAATTTAAATATTGCCTAAATATAATCAAATTAATGATTAAAACTGGACGCAGTCGTCGCCTAAAGGCACACGTAAAATATCACAACATTATGAATTTGTACTTGCTTGCGGGTATTAAATTTTACAACAACCTTGGTCAAACATGTTTGAATTTCCATGTAGTGGTTTCAATTATTTTTTTACTAAACAGTGTTTTCTCAGCACTTTTCTTTACATATTTTTAGACCTTCGCTTCTCAGAGTATTAATATTTTTAATATATCGCGATTATGAAATTTAAACATGTTGATTAACGAGTTTGTAATTAGGCAATCATTTTTATTTTATTATATCAAGTGCGCCAGAAAGAGGTTATATTTTCGAGTGTATGTGATGTATATTTCTATAAATATGCTGGACAATATCACTCCAAAGCGAAAGAAAACTGAAAATAATCCTTTTTTACGTGTGGAAATCCCTCGGGCCTTCATCCCACCGGTGTTTGCGGCGGGGCGCTGTGTCGGAACTGAACCGACTAAAACCATACGGTGTGCCACTCTGTGCCTGAGATGGGAGGGGTCCGAAAACCGCTTTCTTACGACATCCAGACCCCAAAAACTGAAAGTAATCCTACACTAACCCGTCTAATCAGCGTGGCTTAAAAGACCTTCCTTCTAAGAAGTTCCCCATGCCCAGTAGTGGACTGATAAAGGCTTGACTAATGTATATTTCCTTCGCATGCTCTGTATTAGTAGTAGTAGTGACTAGAATTACGGACTGCTTGTAGTACTACCATGGCAGAGTCACGCTTCCGCATGCATGGATCGGCTCGACCGGAGTGATACCACGGCCTCATATAAAACCGGTGTGAAACAGCGCCTGCGCTGTGTATCACCGAGTGAATAAGGATACCGGAGGCCCATAATTCAACCCTTCCCCTCATCCCCCTTCAATCCATCCCCCAAGGCCAGCAACGCACTTATGACGCCTCTGGTGTTGCGGGTGTCCATGGGCGACGGTAATCGCTTACCATCAGGCGATACATCTGCTCGTTTGCCACATATTCCATAAAAAAATTGTTGCTAGAACTAATTCTTGAACAGATCTTTGCAAATTCACTTTTGCATACGATTTCTGTGAGTTGTATTGTATTCTGAGATTTCTCCTCTCTCTTCGCACATGCGTTACTTTTAAGATTTATACTAAATTTAATCTTAATATTTATTTTCTAATTTCGTGAAAGCCATTTTCCATTTCCATCTGAGGGTATGAAGGAACAATGTAAGACCCGCGTCATGGCATTACAATGGCAAAATTGTGAACGGAGAACAATTAAACCTAATTTATGTGGTTAGCTTACTTACTTCATACAAAAGTAAAAGACTTAAGTAATTAAATAAGTCAAAACATGTTGTTAAGTAGGGTGTTGTGGATTTCTGTTTGAATTGAAGACGTCCGACTAAGGAAAATGTAAATAAAAAATCGAAAATAGTGGCACGGGCTTGGTGTTGTTTTTCCACAACTATTCCGAACGAATTTAAGGACGGAGAGTGTAGGTTTCGTAATTAACTGATTTGTATTGCGCAAATAACGCCACTGAAATAATGAGTTTTTATAGATCGGTTATCACCAGGCGTTTGCCATCTACTAATATACATATATTTATAATACACTAGCTATCCTACGCATCTTTTTCCAATCGTACTTGGCTCCTCTTAGTGTACGTGTTTCAAGAAAACCTTGCTATGAAGAGACCCTGTCCAGCAGCAATAACATACATTAACAGACTCTCTCACTAAAACACGTTCTATCTATTTTTGGCAACAGTTTTGTTCTTTATCATCATGGACAGACTTTAACAGTCCACTTTTGAACATAGATCTCTCCTTTTGTTCTTATTGTGGAGGAACGGGTGTCATATCCATCCAACACAAAGGGCGGATCCTCCGACCAGGCGAGGTGGAACGGTGCATGTTGGGAAGTTCTATATACGTATAATTGGGACGAGAACTTCTATTGCGCGATTCAGATTGGTAGTTTCTTCATGTAGTACATTACTCCGTAGTTTAGTGTATCTGTGCTAGATGGCACTGCAGTCTCTGTTGCGCTACATGTGGAAGTCGCCACATTATCAATCCCACCTTAATATGCCACAGTAAAGCGTGGTATGGAAACTTTGTTTGTTAGGAGACTTTTTACTATCTTGGAACATAAAAAGTTAAAGGAAAATAGGTGTTTAGAAATAACTATACTAAGTGGGCGATGTAGAAGTATTGAACGTTGTACAAATATTTAATCTACCCATCTGTCTATTCCGTATAATTTAGAAATGAGAATGATTGTTCTTGTAATGTTTTCATAGACACAAAGGCGTTTTTTCGCTTAACTGAATATTGTTGTGGGCGATACTTATTACATTTACCGGTGCAAAATTATATTAAGAACGAAATTATTCCATGAATAAATGTTTTCGAATATAAATAGAATAAACTAGAAGAGGCTACTTAACTGTTTTTAGCTTCAATAATTTTCTATACGCAATGATATTGTTTTATGAATGGTTCGTCACGTTTTTGGTGAACGTCTGTTGTTTTATGAAATCAAACTGAGTTATTTGAAACGATTTTTAGGATGTATATTAAATATGAGGTAGTGAAAACAACATTAGAAATTTCTGACACTTTTTTCGGTTTTAAGGATAAATAATTTGTGGTAAGATAATGTGTAAATTACTTGTATTTATCTAGTTTGTATCTTTTTGTTTGTTTCACTAATAAACTAACATAAAACAATAAATAATATGAAAAAATTAAAATTATATTTTATTACCGTATTAATATTACCGCGGTATAGGCGTCTTATGAGGCATACCAAAGGCCATGGTGTACTGTTTTTGTAGCCAGTCGATAAAGAAGACCAATCTTTAATTCATATAAAAACAACTTAAAAAAATTAAACCGACTTAAAAAAAACAATAAAATGCGTAAAATCAAATTGCTCCACTTAAATTACTACTAATAATTTATTATTATTTTTTATGGAGTAAAGCGCAAAGGAGCAGACATATCACCTAATGGTAGGCGATTACCATCCATACCGTTCATGGACCGTGCAACACCAGAGGCGTCACAAGAGCGTTGCCGGCCTTTGAGAGATGGGGAGAGGTATGGAGGAGGGGTTGGGGGTTCCGGTATCATCACTAACTTAGTAAAATACATCGCAAGCGCTGTTTCACAGCGGTTTTCTGTGAGGGTGTGGTATCACTCCGGTCGAGCCGACCTATTCATGCCAAAGCGTGGCTTTCCCTCTGTAATTTAATCAAAACAGTATTTAGACGAAGGCTAGCTGACTAAAATCTGTTTGAAGTAAATTCTTCAACTTTCAAGGATATTTTTAAAATCCATTAAAATCAATTTTATACTGTAGTTATCACCATCTTGTTAGACTTTTCAAGCCAACCGGTTTTACCTGAATATCAGCTTTTCCATGGAGCGACTGGCATCGGGCCTCCGCATCCCCGAGAGTGAACTGAATTCGAAGACTGTACTAGTTATCAGTATATTTAAGGGCACTGACTGCCGAATAACGATTGTCATAGATATTCATGACAACCGGGACCGACGGCTTAACCTGCTCTCCGAGGAATGGGCGGGAAAAACACCGCCATCTTCCATACTCCGGGTTGCTATTAAGAATTTCTTGCAAGAAATCTCAACAGCAGTCCGATCTGGGAATCTAACTCGAGACCCTTTGAAACGCAGTCGCGTTTTAAAAAAATATATGAGGATATAATATAAATTACACGATATTTGCGTGTCTCTTGAATTTGATAAAACATATACCAATATAATCCTCGCGACAAATTACGTATTTCCATAAATATGAAAATACACCGAAAACACCCATCTCAACTGCACATCCCTAATTTGAAAACCGAGTTTTATGAAACAACATAATTAATTTAATGGACAAATATATATGAGGCCTTCGAAGGACATCGTTACGAAAAAACCTCATGTTCATCAAATATGAATACACAAAATGTGTTTCAGCGCCATCTAACGAAAGTACATCTAACTAATCACTGCTTTAGGAAGTAACTCCTGATACTGTATAGTACAATAAAAAATCTCACATAAAATTATCTTTAACGATTAAATAAAATGAGTCTGTTCAGGTCGAGAAAAAGACTACTTACCAAAAAAGTACAAAAATCACCACAATCTGGACTTGGTACAAAAGGGACGTACTTATTTAAGAATTATCAAGGTTATACATACTCGTATATAATAAATACTTGAAAATGATTAAAAAAAACTATTACAAGCACATGATCCTGTAATCTCTATAACCTCTCAGTTGAATAAAGTATTTAAAGAAATTCGTTGAAGATTGTTTTAAAACGAATAAGTACTTTAGCTTTGATTATAAATCCAAGTTTCTTTGAGTTAAATCACTTACGATACTATAGTGACTGATGAATAACATAATGGATAAGTATATGGTACATAATACTACTAAACCTCTCTTCGAGAACCAGTCTTACAATCTCAAAGTATACGTAAAAAACATTCTAAATCGTTTTCAGCGCCAATAAAAAGCCGATAAATTTAACCTGACCTAATTCTTACAAAGAATTTTTCACAAATACCTTCTAAGAAAAAACAAGTTTGAAAAACGATCGTTCAGTAGAAAATAATTGTAATGATTCACACGAGATAAGGGCGGGTGGCCAATGGGCACTCCGTCACGGTGACTCAGACAATAAACCCCAGTTGACGAGGGACTGGCCCCTGACATCGAGCCGTTTTGTCACGCTAATGCGTTCAAAATTCGCCATTGACTTTTATCCCGAAAAAGCGGGCCTAAACAATGCTGTACAGTGTGATCTCCGCTTAAAGAATTCGTCTTAATTACTCGCCTTAACTTATCATTGTCAAGTGCAAATTGGAGTACCGACATTGTGTAATTTGTTTGAAATAGATAAATTACGCCATTTCAAATATTTAATTTTCTTGTTTGGAAAGAAGTGCTTTGATACATGCGTTTATATACTTCTGTAACTATGTTTTGTTGTTTATATGGTTATAGGTTTCGTTGTATGTTTCAAAATCAATACTAGTGTGAAATTTGATAAGCAAAAAAGCATCAATAAAATAAAAATTATTGACAGCATTTGAGTGTTTAATGAAATAAATCTTCTGAAGTGTAAAAGAGATTTTAAAAACACTCTTGAAATCACAATATCACTCAGAATAAAAGCCCTTAATTGTCGCCGAGGTCGCTATGTCCCTGATATCACCCCAATTTCATCGCACTGTAGCTCAAACTTAACTGAACTGCCGTCGACGATGCTTTTAATATTCAACGCGACAGCAACTGGAATGTTCTAGTCGATTCCGCGACGATATAACACTGATAAAACATCTCGAACATGACGTTTCCGCGAAATATAAACACGCCAAACGCACAACAATCAATTAATATAAGATTTTATGCATATTAAGGTAAGGTTCATTATTCTGTGCCACAAGAAACAACGACAATATTCCGATTTAGGCATGTGTGTATTGTGTGCATGTCACGCCATCTTCTGCAGATAATCTGAACTACGGAGTAATGTACTATGCGAAGAAACTACCAATCCTGCATCGCACAATAGAAGTTCTCGCACCGATTAACATATATACAACTACCCAACATCAACCGTTGGGCAGGGGCCCGCCAGGCATGATCACCTCGCCTGGTCGGAGGATCCTTCCTTTGTGTTGGAGGGACATGTGACCCATTCCTCAACAAAAGCTTAGTATATTTGTTTCAAATGAAATAGATAAAATCTACCCGCTTCATATTTTCTATTTTTTTAAGATTGAAGGCCAACATAGTCTTTGCGAATGCACGAAATACAGCATAGTGACACAACCTAGTGAGGTGCTTTTTCACGCCCCGATGAAAGCACTCGGGGTCATAGTTGGAGGGTATCACGTGTGCCAGTAGTTCTAGTTTTTTCAATCAGAGCGAGCATAGATTTGGCTTTCGGTAACCGGATTAAAACTAAAGAAATTTTACTATATATATTTGAAGTTAGTTATAATACCGTGGATCTGCCGTAGGAGAGCCACGCTTCGGCACGAACGGGGTGGCTCGACCGGAGTAATACCACGGCACCACAGAAAACCGGTGTGAAACAGCGCTTGCGCTTTGTTGTGTGAGGATACCGGAGGCCCGTAACCCAAACCCTCCCCCCATCCCCCTCCACATTCTCAAAAGGACTGCAACGCAATTGTGATGCTTTTAGAGTTGCGGGTATCCATGGGCGGTAGTAATCGCTTACCATCAGAAAAAACGTCTGATCGTTTGCCCCCTATTCCATAAAAAAATATGCATTCAAATTAATATGGCGCTGCTTCTGTTATTCGTAATTCTCTAAACTAAACTAAACTAAAAAACTTAAAATTTTATATACTTCTTTCGAATTTAGGCGTACGTTGAAATATATAATAATCTAAAAAATGTAGAAGTGAAAACATTTAGTTTTCACACGTCCAGAATTAGTTAAGTTATACTACTCAACTTAGACGGCATTTTTTATTTGCAATTCTACTTATGGATGTTCAAAACGTAAAATATTAACTAAATTTAGAAATTTACATCAAAACTGACGACGTCTAAATATATTGAAAATAATTTAGTGATTAAATTCTTAATAGATTTTTTATGACAAATCACGATTTAGTATTATTATTATTTCAGTCTCACCTGGTATACCTTAATGGTGTGAAATTAAAAGTTAATGCTGTGATAATGAACACTAAATTAAGAAAAACTTCACTTTTAGTTTAGTGTCGTCAACGACAGAATAAGAATCCGTGAAATAGCCCTTCTACATAGTACAGTAGCTACATAGTACAGCCACATATGGGTAGGAACAGTACATTCACTTAATTTACACAGTGCGTTGTTTAATTAACTATATAAGCCTTTATTTTAGTTTCAAATTAATTCAACTGAGGGTTTTTGGATCCGTGACTTCGTATAATAAATGTTATTACAAGAGTTATAATGGTTTTACACTAACTGGAAAATATGAACTAAAAAGCCCGGAGGTGACTGGTCCAAAGAATCTTGAATTAACTATGAGTTTACTTAATATTTTATATGAAGACTTCTTCCTAAAGACATACGGAAATCATGAACTTACATACATACACCAGTATTTTATTAATTTTCTAGGTGACTTGGCAAACGTTGTTTTGACATATTTAAAAATGCCAATTTGCCAAAAAAAAAATAGTTTACCTTTATCATTTAGGGGTATGAAAAATAGATGCTGGCCGATTCTGAGACCTACCTGATATGCTCACAAAATTTCATAAATTGATCGATTCCGCAGGCACTGAAAGCAAAAACTTTTAACCAGCACGTCCTGTCCGTAATGACATATGGAGTCAAGATGTGGACATTCACTGTTCGATTGGTCTACAAGTTTCAGCATTACAGTCTCAAAAGGTCTACAAGTCAATTAGATTCAGCAGTAGGTTGAAGAAGAAGAAGAAGACAGGCTCAATGAGACAAAACTTTTCGTCATATACAAATTATTGTTCATGTACGTTTATGAAGTCCTCCACGACATAGAATTTATCCAAATGCGGGAGTTGTCTTTAAAAAAATATAGTATCAAATAATGCCATGAATAATTTCTTCATGGATTCAACGATAAAGAAATGCATCATTGTTGTTACAGCTAGTACAATACCGTAGGATAGCCACATTTCAGCATGAAAACTGGTGTAAAACAGCGCTTGCGATGTGTTTCACCAAGTGAGTGAGGATACCCGAGGCTCATACCCCATACTCTGCCCTCATCTCTCTCCGCATCTACCAAACCCCTTTCCCTACCACGGCCATACAGAAAACCGGCGTGAAACAGCGCTTGTGTTTCACCGAACGAGTGAGGATACTGTAGGCCCATACCTCAACCACTCCCCCATCCGCCATCCTACCCCAAAGGCCAGCAACCCACTTGTGACGCCTCTGGTGTTGCGGGTATCCATGGGCGGCGGTAATCGCATTTAATAAAATCGGTTCAAAACATACATAGTCTGTCAAAAATATTACCCTTCCTTTTGTCTTTGTAGTAGTTGGTTTTTGTTACACTCTTTTGCAAATCGGTTAAGCACTTCTTAAACAGATAAAATAAAACGTACGCAACCATATTCTAAACAGGCGTGTAATTATTCCTATAACAAGTTATGAATTATTAAAAAATAAATCCCGACTACGTCAATATCATATATAAAATATATAAGTTATAAATATATGCGTTATCAAAGTTGAAAATTCTTTAATTTGATACCATGTATTTAATGTATTTTGAAAACATTTTTCTTGAGATTCCTTTTTGTCTCCAAAAATCCACCCAGTGTCACTCTCACGACTAAGACGAATCTATTGACATCACTCACATAAAAATACGACTAGACGTTTGGCTATAGGGCGTGCCAAAGAAATATACGTACATATATACATAAATTTACTCGAAAACATAACCCTTATTCTCTCGCAGTCGGGTAAAAACGACACATATTGGTCTAACTTAATTAATGGCCATGGCTCAATTTGATCAGCGCTATCGGCCCAAATAAACCGATAATTTACTTATATAAAGCAAATCGAATCACAATTAAATACTAAGTTAACAGCAATTCAAAATATAATACTAATTACGTAAATATATCACTATATAACCATTCAAAATGACGTTATTTCATATATAAGACCCTATCAAAGCGACTCTGCTTGATGGAAATCATGAACAGATACATGTTTTTCTTCATCATGGTTGTCTGTAAGAGATCGCCTCTGAGTGATAAAGGCGCCCCCACATTCCTAGTTTTAAGTCATTTCTTGTGATTTATCAATAGGCTGTAATAGTGTGGTCACCATGCTGCATTGTTGCATTGTCTATATTCACAATGAGTGAGGTGACCTTCGGATTCTACTCATACTTTCTATCAGGCAGAGTGTAAGTTTTTTGTGTTCAAAGGAAAAGCTCCTCTGTGGTTAGCTCTTTATATTAATTGTAATTGTTACAATAATCAACCATTCACCGTGGCGGCATCCAATTGAGAAAGAGCGTTGCCAACCTCTATTTTTAAACACTTCTTATCAGTGTGGCAATAACAAATCTACATAAACTCCCGACACAGAGCTACTTTGGCAGATAAAAAAAATGTCGGGTATACAGTAAGTTATTAAAATATTAATATTGTTAAAGCAGGTAAGTCCTTTTATCCGACAGGACTGTACCAGGTGAAACAAGCTTTAACCCAGAAAACAGAGAGTCCGCAAACCGTCAGGGTACTTGAAATTTTATAGGTATGGGTGAATCTAATCCAAAGTACACTTGGAAGCTTAAAGTCCCCTCTGAAAATGTTGGGAGGGATCTCGGATACTCCTTGTGTTGTTAAAGTACTTGAATGTGATTTTTATATGATACATTTTTATCCAACATCAATTTAAAACAAACATCGTGAAATACATAAATATATTCGAAAATTTTGTGAGTTTTCCAAAAATATGGAACATTTCTATTAGTGCTTGCCTCGATGGCGCAGTAGTAGCGTTTGCGACTGCTGTGCTTAAGGCTTCAAGTTATATTCCCGGGTTGGAGCAAATGCTTGTATGATCTGCAAATATTTTTTTCAGAGTTTGGGTATTTTCTTTATAAAATATGTATGTATTTACAAAAAAATGTATATATGTATTTATATCAGTTGTCTAGTACCCGTAACACAAGGTCTGCTTAGCTTAGGACTAGATGGTGATAAGTTTTAGATGTCCAAAATATTTATTTATTTTATTAGTAAATCTCATACATAATTACAGTAAAAACATCATATATCAAATGGTCGCCTAATCCCAAACTAGATAGAGTCCGTACTATGTATTTTGTATTTATCCTGGATGGCATCAACATCTGCTACACTAAGAGATACATGTACAACATTAACAACGAGTATAATATCACACTTAGAATTATCTGGCTATACGTTTTGGTCAATCATACTCGTGAGATGGCTCTCTAGTACTAGAGTGGTGTTTTACATGAAAATTGAGGCGATAAAGATGTTTGGGTTTTTATAAACCATGTCAAGCTTTTAGGAACAATATTATTTCCTTTTCCTTTTGAAAAACCCTATCTCCCAGTAAGTTAAATTGTATAGGTTTATTTAAGAATCGATATCAAGAGTGAGTGAAGGAAAGTGAGGTGCTTATCGCGCCAGTGACCTCCTTTCATTGTTAGGTTCGATCAGTTTTGTTTTTGCGTATGTGTGTGTACAGATACCCGTAGGATAACCATATGAAGGGATTCGAGGAAGATTTTTTTATTTTAGTATTGGTATGAGCTAAAGCTAAGCTCATACTAAAACTATGGCGGCAGGTTGAGAATACTGAGTGTCACTTCGCCTATTAATGCCCTAGGTGTTGTAAAAGTCGATTAAGGGAGCACATTATGCTAAATAACAGCATTGGAAAGATAAAATAGGTTTGGCCCAAATTCTGTACCTACCCTTTTGGCCCGTATAATACCTATAGGAGCCAGTAGTAGAACGCTAAAGGTTGTTGTTGGTGATAAAGCTGGTGTGAAGGCACGAGGGGGTTTCCACAGGTAAAAAAAAAATGGTGATGAAGCTGTAATAAAGTAAAAGAAAGAAAAACAAAGATTCTTACTTGGATTTCGCACAAAATTATAAATCGATTCAATTCAAACTCAACCAAGTTGCTATTCTAATTGAACTTCTTTTGACACGTTCAATGTTAGGGCGAAATCAACTTCTATATAAGGAAATTCTTTTCCTTTTACAAAATATACTAGCTAGGTTGTGCTCTTATTAAATAATGAATTAGCAAACAATACAATATTAATTTTACAATAAGGATCCTTTTCTAATTTATTTCACAAAGAGATTATTTCAAAAAGAAGATTTACTTAAATAAATTATACAATTATTAAGTAGCTTAGTTTCTTTAGCATCGTTTCATTCCAGGAAGTTACATAAGATCCTTTTTATTTCAATAATTATTAACGCCATATTTCTTGAAAACAATTTTTTTACTGAGAAGATTTAATAAAGTTAAGATGGAATTTCATGGAAAAAAAATTTTGAATTTAAAAATTTTCTGTGTAGATTCCGCAAGATTTTCTGTCCATGATCTTTTCGAAATACTTCCATAAATTAATAAAGGAACCGAAATTCATCCAACAGCTTTCAAGTTAAGAACTTGTTATAAACGTACGTGTGTATTAAACGTATTAAAAATATTGCGTTCGAGGTCTAAAACATTGATCTGGTTTTAACAAATTTATACAATTTAATTTTTTCTGGGATTTCTCGAGTGATTAATTCGGTGTGTTTGTGGGCCACTGCTAATGATCTTGGTATACTAGAGCTAAGGTGGTGGCGTGTGTGTGTTGCATTAATAAAGTAAACGTTGCGAGAAAAAAATAGCTTCGCATGCGTTAGTAACTTTGGTGTCCTTCCGATTTTCAAGGATTCTTGTTCATTTATTTAAGTTTCTTTTACGATTTCGAACACCCATGCTTTAGCCCCAATGACAAGTTCAATCGGAATGATACCAAGGCCTCATGAAAAACCAGTGTTCAAAACTCTTTCACTCATTGAATGAGTTTACGAGAGAGCAACCACCAAAACTGTCCATTTTCCAATTAGCATTAGGTTTAAGGTGGCAATCACTTACCATGACCCTTTGAATTTCCCTCCTCTCCCTAGTTATCATAAAGAGGCTTAATCTTTTTTCATTACTTAATTTTTCTCTTCTAGCGTTATATTGAGTTATATCCCACTTTTTTGGAAAATAATGGTGTCTGTCGCGCTGTACAGGGGAATATCGGTCACCTATTGTTGGTCGACCTATTGTAACTCTTGTAGGGTTATTAATATTTTTTTGACGCATTGTCCGTGGGCAAACTGAGGTAAGTGTTTGGGTACCACGTAAATCATTATTATGACTTCAGTTCGATATTAAGGGAAAGGGCCTTGAGGATTGTCTTTGAATTATGACTCGTTTAATAACGGCGAACGAGGGTTATTATTGCTTGTCATGGATATTAGAAGAGTGAGTTTAGAAGTAACAGTGGTGGAGCAGTTATATACAGAATTACTGATAATTACAAATTTTGGGATAGGATATGAATCGACTTAGAAACTCGTAAATATAGATAACATGAATTAAGCATTTGAAGTAATAAGAGGTTTAAAACTAAAAGTAAAAGAATAAGTATTTAGTCTGTTCTATGTAAAAATCAAATGTATACTGAAAAGAACGAATACATATGTATGTATGAATTAACAAGAATTGAGATTTTGTACTGTATGTTTGGTACAGAATAACAGTATAAAAAAAAATTATACATGAAACAACACTAAGTATATCTGACATCTAACTTGTAATACTGAATGCTGTATACAAAAAGAATGCAAAACTTCAGTCATGGTAATTTATAAATAAACAAATCTCTTTGAATCCAGTTTATGAATCATAAAGCACCTATAATCTACCAGGGGAATTCTATTTTGGCCCCGTTTAGCTCCACTAGAGCGGGCCAGATCTCGCTCCGTTAGCAATGAAACCAAAACCCCAGAGGCGGTTGAAAGTCAAAGCTATTAAACTGAACGTATCAAAACTGAAAGCTTTTAAATTCTAATCGTATGTAGTCAGAAGTTTACTTGGATTAAGAAAAAACTTCGAGAGAATGTGTTTGACTTTTGAGATAAAAAAGGACGACTTAAGCAGATAATTTAAGTGTCTTTTCTAATATAAAAAAGTAGAATTTAATGTTTTGTTGACTCGAATCAACTGCATAGCGGTACCCAGGGGTGTCAGGGGAGAACACCTGCCTCCCTAGGTTTGTTTACTTACGCCTCGATAGAAAATTATTAAAGTTACATTGAGTCAAACTGATATTTACTTAACAATACATGTATACTTTATTGTCAATATTGACACTATTTATTGTATTATAATCTCTGCTTGTACTCTTTAAAAAAATAACATAATGATTTATGAACATTTTGTACATGGGCCATAGGAAATATGCATAAAATTATTAGTTGTCTTAAATATTTTTTCTAGATTCTTTACTGTCTTTAGGATATACTTTAAAAAGTATTTTTTTATTTACTGATAATTTAAACCCAGAAAAGATGAAATGTAAAGTGAAAATTAAGGGAGGGAAATTCACTTAACTCACAAAACGCTCACTATTGCTCGAAACGAAATGTGACGTCGAAATTCAAGTTGAGTTAGTAGTGTTTGTGAGAAAAATTACCTTCTTCCATGGTTTTTATAGCAATTGAAACTGTTAATAAGTTTAAAGTCACTGAAACACTGAATGATACGAAATCACAAAGACGTCATTGGCTGTGTCAAAAGCGCGCGCAAAATGGCGGCGTTTGAATAATTCTAATTTAGTCAGTGTTTTAAATTTCGCTTTGAAAATTTGTCTGACTATTTTTAACCCTATTTATATTTTTCTTCTATATTATAGAGACGTTAATGATCAGATTTAAAAATAAAAAAAATATTCCCTGTTGTCTGAGAGCAACCACCGTACTTTTAAGTAGCATACTCTGTTTCTATCGTTGTCTGCAGTAATAAGACTACATAAAAAAATAAGTCCTATCATTAAAATCGAAGGACTTTGTCGTAGGTCCTTAGATTTCGCAAGTCCTTGTAACCTCAATGTCAAGTGGTTTCTAGTGGAAACTCCACAAACTCCCACGTCTCCACAGACCACAAAAAAGTTGATCCATCATCATCATCATCAGCCTATCGTAGTCCACTGCTGGATATAGGCCTCTCCAATTTCACGCCACTTAGTTCGATCTATGGCTTCTCGCACCCAGCTCCTGCCAACCGTCCTGCGCAAATCATCGCTCCACCTGGCCTGTGGACGTCCTACACTACGTTTGCCGAGACGCGGTCTCCACTCAAGAACTCGTTTACCCCAACGGTTATCGGTTCTTCGGCAAATGTGGCCAGCCCATTGCCACTTGAATAAAAAGATTAAACTATAAAATTATTGAAATAATAGCTACGATCATTTCAGGCAATTTTAATAAACACGGTGAAACGATCGGGCTCAAGTCGATTAAAACGTCGGGAAAAAATGAGGTAATTATTTCTGTGGCATTATACAAAATGGATGTCTATTGTTGTGGTAATCGATATTTTTATGCTTCATTGCTCGACATTTTGCGTCTCAAGATAAGCATAGTAATATTTTCTATTGTCATCAGAAAATATACCCGTACGCAAATTAGCAGCATAAAATAGATTTTATTAATGCAATTGAATTCAGTTTAGTTAAAATTGGGTGAGTTCATACTAAACTAAACTATACCTACTAATTTTGCCTGTGCAAAATAGTTTTTAACGTTTAAACTTGCATTTTTAGCGAATTCATCGTTAGACGCACCGATATTACTAAGGCTAGTAAATTATTATAAATACTATCTGAGCCCCGCGGTGTTACCCGCGGTACATAGATATTGTGTGAATTATATCTTTATAAATTGTAGCCTATGTGTTATTCGGATTTATAAGCCACATTAATGTAAAGTTTCATTAAAATCCATTCAGTAGTTTTTACGAGAAAGAAGTAACAAACATCCATCCAAACTTTCAAACTTTCGCGTTTATGGTATTAGTAGGATTTTGATTGTTATAACATCGATCACTATTAAGTTAATAAGACACGCCTTACATAAATATATAAGCTTCTATCAACCAGCTTAAATATGAGTATTGGCTCAAATATCGGTATTACTACTTCGCAACAAAATGTATGTTTCAATACTGATCGTATCCCAAAGGAAGGTAAACAGTTTTGGCAGTCAGTATAGTGGTATGTTCCACTGTAGCGCCTTAACTCCTGATTTTAAAGAATGAAGTGTCCATATATTTGTATCACAACATGCTATATAAATGTTATAAAAAGGTTTTACGGACTCAGTTTAAAAAAAAATCTCTTTTACACTATGAATATAGTTACTTTGATTTTTTAAGAATCCGGTCTTTAAATTTGATGGCCAGCGATTGTAAATGGGTAAGGAAAACGTAATGTAGACGATGTCAAAATGTTTTTAACTGACTTTTTTATCATGCCTCCTTGTTCAAATGGAATCTAGGTAAAAGATGAATTGGAGTACAGAGAACAGATAGGTCGAGCAGACAGGGTAAGTACTTGAATGGAAACCGAAAGACTCTAGTGGATTGATAATATGTTCATAGGCGAGGCTCAATAAACATTATGTTATCAGTCATAGTAATATATTTAAAACGAATTTTATTCATAGAAGAAGGGAGCAAACGAGTCGACGCTCTATGAGAGCTTTATATTCCGCTGTGTACCTATCTTTCTGCCTAATATGTATTTAAATTATTGTTCTATAACAATTAATAATGATTAAAATAGATACCTAAAACATTCATTCGACATATTTATTTTAGTTTGCGATCCGGTGTTACCTAAATACAAATAATAACACAGTTCTTTTTTTATGTTATAGGGGGCAAACGAGCAGACGTATCGTCTGATGGTAAACGATTACCGCCGCCCATGGACACCCGCAACACCAGAGGCATCACAAGTGCGTTGCCGCCTTTGGGGGATGGGAAGGAGGATTAGGGAAAGGGTTGGATTATGGGCCTCCGGTATCCTCACTCACTCAGTGAAACACAGCGCAGGCGCTGTTTCACACCGGTTTTCTGTGAGGCCGTGGTATCATTCCGGTCGAGCCGGACCTTGCATGCCGAAGCGTGGCTCACCCACGGTTAAAATAATAGTTGCTTTCTTCAATAACAAACAAACAAACAACAACCCATAATGTCCCACTGCTGGGCTCGGGTCTCCTCTCAGGAGAGGGTTAAGGCCATACGTCCCCACGCTGGCCAAGTGCGGGTTGGCCTTCAATAACAATAAGCTGTATTGACAGTTGATCCATTTGACATGATTAAACAGGAAAGGAAGTTATCTTCTTCATCTTAGCCTTTATTATTCCCAAGATTAATTCTGGTCGGCTACTAGTTCAATCGGTTTTACCTGAATATTAATTTTAGTAGCCTGAATTCGAAGGTTGAACTACTTATTTCTCAGTATATTTTGAGGTCAAAATCACTGACTTCCCAATTACGTAAAGTCGTAGGTGTTCATGACAACCGGGACAGGCGGCTTAACGTGCTCTCATAGGAACAAGAAAGGATGTACCAACATAAATACAGAAACTGATAAGTAATTATAATTGTCATAGAATCGATTTTCAGTTGCTATCGGGTCGGCGTTTTGTGCTTCAGTCAACCAACAAGAAAAAGTATAAAAAAGCTATAACCCGACTATGTAAAACCTCCAATAAAATTTAAGAAGTGTTTTAAATCTCCCGCTCATATTACAAATCTATTGACGCTTCATACTTAAAAATCGGTTCAGTAATTTAGGTGCTACGGTGGAACATAAATCCTTCCTTGTTGTTTTTTTTTGTAGATGACCTTGCCAAAATGACTCTACTCTCCCTGATGGAAAGCATAAGCAGAATCCAAATGTGGTAGTCACCATACTATTTGTGAATGCAGACAATGCGACAATTTAGTATTGTGGCACACCATGGTGGCCTAGTGCTGCTTCTGCATATTACACTATTCAAACAAACCTAGTAGCTTTTGCCCGCGGCTCCCGTGTGTTAATCGTTATCGCGCCAAAAACATCTGTACATGTTATCTGTCCCTATGTCAAAATTCATTCAAATCGGTTCAGTGATTTAATGGTGAAAACGCAACAGCTTAAATTCATAATATTAGTTTGGATGTTTTCTGGTATATCGTCAAAAGTATCGATATTTTATCATCATCATCATCAATCATCAACAACCCATAATGTCCCACTGCAGGGCTCTAGTTTCCGCTCAGGCGAGGGTTAAGGCCATACGTCCTCAGGCTGGGACTGGCTCGGGTTGGGGACTGGCAAGACAATGTTGTGGCTACGTAATCTTACCGTTGGATGTTTTCAAGCCGCCCAAAGGCCTTCAGTTAAGCTTCACGACTGTTATCCTATTATAACAATCGGGACTAACTGCTTAACGTGACCTCCGAATCACGGAGACGCTCATGGTAACATGTCACTAGTGGTCACTCATCCAGGTATTGACCGCGCCGTCGTTGCTTACCCTCGGTGATTGTTTCTAATCACTGAGTGCAACTGGGCCATGAGTGCCTTATACACTCATACATGAGCGATATTTTATCGTTTGTTACCATTACGTGAAAAAAAAGACATTAGACAGTACTCCAAATTGTAAATTAAGGTCTACTAATATAACTAATGTGCATGTTTCTTCAAGTGAAAAACCTAATTCGGTTAAAGCAAAATACCCATAAAAATAATGCTGTTTCATTTAATACATCCCTAAATTTTTATTCACATTACATATGGTCTGTTGGCAAGAGGGTATATATGACATGCTGTTGATTATTTGATGACGCATCACTTAGACCTCTCCCTCTGATGTTTTATTCCTTGTCCTCCCAGGAGTGACTGCGGCGAAAGGTCAAAACACTGCGGTTGTCTATTACACCGATATGTAATCCGACATACGTAATTTATATTCACATACGTATTTTTTTATGCGTGATCTTGCGTTCGAAGTTTTTGGTTTAGTACACGTGTATACTGCTGAGTATTATATGACAATCAATAAATGTATGTGTATAATCTGATTATAATATAAATTTAAGGTAATATGCATAAGGTACGATGCCTTTGTGTTTCTTTATCTTTTAGTACCTGATGGACTATTGTCTATATTATAATTAGTCATGTTTTTTTAAACGTTATTGTCTGTAGGACCCTTATTGGTATTGTTCCACAATGTATAGCTTAGATTGAAACAGGCATATTACTTATTAAGCCTTAAAAGCACATAAAAACGAGGTCTATGTACCAGGTAGGAAAGAAACTTTATAGTTTAAGTTAACTCAGTGATATAAGTATCATTTGTTAATTTATTCTGTTACAAGTGAAGCGATGTACATAATAAAGTTATTATTTTTCAGTCTTTATAATATTACAAACTACATTAAAAATTGTTACTGGTGTGCAACTTAGATTAAATTGTAATATTCTTGTTTACTGACCTTATATCTAGCGCTTACTTCTAATTGGTGGAGTTAGACAAAATCGGTCCTATTGTATCTAAACGTTTTATAACTGTGCTTTATATATTAGGTTGGAACCTTTGTAGATATTTTTAACAAATAAAATTGTCACAGAACGCCATTTATCGTGGGAGAGCCACGCTTCGGCATGAATGGGCCGGCTCGACCGGAGTGATACCACGGCCTCACAGAAAACCGGTGTGAAACAGCGCTTACGCTGTGTTTCATCGAGTTAGTGAGGATACCGGAGGCCCATACCCCAATCCAACGCCCCCTATCCCCCTCACCATCCCCTTTCCCCCCAGGCCGCCATAGTGTGGGTCACCATGCTGCATTGTTCTTTTTCGCATTGAGAATGGTGACCACCACTCTTGGATTCTGCTCATGCTTTTCATCAGGCAGGGCAGAGTCATTTTGGCAGCTTAAATATATATATAAAAAAAAAAAAAAACACATTTGAGTCAATAAATAACCACATTTCTAGTTTCACATGTCTTGAAATCTCAACTTGATTTTTTAAACAACTTTTTTATTTTTTGAGTTATAATCAAAACAGAAGGACCATTTCAAGACTTTTCGAATCAATTTTTTATACGCTTCCGTGTAACAGTCATCCCCTTATCTGTTGAGAGGCCGCCGTGGTTAGACTTCATGTACGTTCGCTTCAAGAGCGACTTTTCAACAAAAGATTTGCGTACAAATTTTCTTTTCAACAAGAAAGGCTTACAAACTTTGCGTATTGTTAAAACGAGTGTGTGTTAGTAAATATTTATTTTAACAAGATGTTTTTTTCGGACGTGTGTTCGTATAAAGTTATGATTTCGAAAACATGATTATATGTCCAACAATAGCAGCTATAACTTTACCTTGTAGGTGACAAAACTTGTATGTTTAACTAGTTTATGTCTGTATCAAAAGTTCTATTTTAGACGGTGATAATGCTAGATCTGTAAGCTAGACTTAAACTTACTAACTCAAGCTATGAATATCAAACAAATGTATTTGGTCACATCCGCAAGTATCTTGACAAAGTGCAATGTCAGCATCCTATTCATTTATTGACCATCTGCCGAGAGTTGAATAACGCTGACCTCATTGTAGTAAAAATTAAGTTCAATCAATCAATCAATCCATAGACCGGATTTTTATTTAATCAAACATTTGATGATCCTAATACCATTAAAATCTATTTAAAATTTTTGTAGTATCAATTTGGCCAGCTCATCTGCGCAAGAGAACTATCATTGAGGTTGTTTTATCTATGTTTTGATATATTTTACTAGCTTTTGCAAGCGGTTCCGCCCGCATCTATATCGGTTATCGCATTACAAAGTCCTCAAGAATCGAAGTATCTCCACGTCAAATTTCATTACATTCGGTGTAACGGTTTAGCTGTAAAACCGTGACAAAGTTATTTTGGCATTTAAACAGGAAACAGGAAAACAGGACAATTGATGTCTATTACAGACATCAATTGTCCTGTTTTTAACATTATTTATTATTGTATTAGCTCGCCGTACGTGTTGGGCAAACTGTAAGTGAGGTGAGCAGCTGATGAAATAAATAAATAAGAACAGACCAAGGACTGTTAAGCGACTTACCTAGTTCAGATCCACAGACACGCGGGATGATTTCCAGGATAGCGGAGCATGAAGCGTCCTCAAAGCACAACTGCCTCGCCAACAGGCAGTTGAGGATCGCCATTGTACCCTTTATACCGGGCCCTGGAAACAAAAAGACTTCATTAGTTATAGGCTAATACCCTTACACTTCGAGAAAACCCGTGGTCGTGGAGATAGCTAGTTCTCAGTTCTTCTTATATCCCCTTTTCCTTTGCTTCATTTATTAAAAACTTAATGTATATATTTTATACAACAGCACACTTAAAGCTCTGAGGTATTCTCGTCTAGTTACCTTCAGGTCGTGTAGAAATATGATGCTGTAGGTGCAAAGATGAAATATTGAATTTGTCATTGCTTCATGGTCGCTAACAAAAAGCGGGAAGGTTAACCAAACTAGGATTATACAAATTATAGATACACGAGTATTTATAATAGATAGCTACGTTACTTATTAGATGAAGTGACTAAAACTGTACCCATGTATTAGTCGTGCCAGTATATTACATTAGGACCATACATGAAATTAAATTCGCTTGCACCCTATGACTGAATCGCTCATATTTGAATAATGCCATAGAGTTGCCAGAGAAATTGGGTTGTCAGGGTTGTCAGGGAAAAAAAATAAGTGCATTAGACTAGTGGTTTCAGAAAGATATTTAAACAAGTTCCACCAAATGACGATAATCGAAAGTATAAATTAAAATAATACAAAGCTATAATTAACAAAAAAATATAAACTATTTAATCTATGGGACTCAACGAGAATACGACCTATGAAAAATAATAATTAATCAAAAATATGATTTCAATAATTTATGTATGGACAGTAATTCAAATTTGGACCTAGTGAAACAAACATGGCTATTGAGGCAACGCGGCCAAGTTGGAAATGTATATGAGGGTAGGGGTGTCGCTATACTGTTTAACCTACTTTGAAAAGTAATCAGTTTTCAATTTGTATGTTTATAATTTTTTTATATGATTAACTTAGAGATGAGTAAAAAGGTAATGGACAGGTACCGAATATATTTGGAGTAAATAAGTATGATGCATTACTATTTTTATAATTATTTAATCTGCATGGGAGAGCTACGCTTCGGCGTGAATGTCCCGGCTCGACCGGAGTGATACCACGGCCTCACAGAAAACCGGTGTGAAATAGCGTTTCTCTGTGTTTGATCAAGTGAGCCAGGATATCAGACCCACACCCCAACCCCTCCTACTGTCCTCCACCCCATGCCCCTTCTCCAACCTCCTCCCAATCCCCCAAAGTCCAGCAACGCACTTGTGACGCCTCTTATCAATCGTTAATCACTTACCATTGGGCGATACGTATGATCGTTTGTATTCCATAAAAAATACTTCAAAAAATTACAACAAATCTACTGTGATTCCTATCGCATCGCATATTGTATTAACATGCATTGTTTACGTACTGACCATAGTATTGTTTGACGTCAGTTCAACTTACATCTTACAGGTTTTATTTAAAAATATGCATAATTAATTATACTTTTTTGATTAAAACTATTTGATTTACATATCAAAATATAGTTAAATAACTTTTTAAGAACCACGTGTTTGTTCAGAGTACCTAAGTAGATTATTTCCCTTATTAGTCGTAGGTATATATAACTTTTATAGAGACAAAATAATTATGAAACCTTTCTCATAAGTTCAACGAGTTTAATTGTAGGTATAATATTGATAGCTTAAAATATGCTCGCTAATAGTTACAACCCTAACGATCCGAAATAGCTGCCGGCGAGTCGAGATTCACTATCGATCGCAATGAATGCAGTTTTAAAGCTACTCATGTTCTGAACGTTGCTATAACAATATCTGCATTGTTTACTAACCGTTATTTAAGTTCTTCTTGGAGATCGTTTTTGGTTTTGTCGAAAGACAGTTCCCATTTCATGTCATTTTTTATAATTTTTATCATTAACTCCATCACGACGAAGACTTGAAGAGAAAGAGAAGAAGTTCTTCTTCTTTTGATGATATGGCAACCAGCCGGATCAGCTATTTCTGCCAATGTCAAGTATTTAATGTCTCCAATTCCAAGTCTTCAAGTCTTCGTCGTGATGGAATTAATGATAAAAAATATAAAAAATGTGGATGACATGAAATGGGAACCGTCTTTCGCAAAAACAAAAAAACGATTTCCTATATTTAAGTTTTACTAATTTGTAACATTTTGACAGTTTAACAATTTACGTCACAACTGCCATTTTTTTTTACTGAGATTGGAGTTAAATCTAGGCTCCAGTTTATGAGTACCGTTTTATATCACCTTATAGATATAGGGATATATAAAATATATTTCACAGCCACATATGTACATATATTTCAATATACAATATTAGAATAGGGGAACGAACACCCAACAATGTCATCAATTTGTGATGTCACGACGTGCGTGCATCATTATACACACCCATTCTTGTGACAAAAATCAGCGATGAGCGCCCTCGGAGGGGAGGGTGAAGAAGATGCCTACCGATTGACCAATACCTTCAAGAAAAGAACGTGCTCCTATATCAAATGCCGGCAAGGGGTTTAGGCGCCCCAGTTGCAGGCGGATCATTCTAAGGTAACGCCTCTGCTTATTTGCCCTTGAGTCATAATAAAGAAAAAAAAGCGGTAGATTTTAGCGCTATGAATGTCTTTCAATTTTGCTCATCCCTCGCGTCCACGCCGAACGCCGAACGCTGTCTGTTTGTAATTTCAAATCAACAGATTTTCACAAATGATATATGCATATGAAAGTATGTATGGTACTTACTTAAAAAAGACATATGCTTTTAAACTATGGTCTGCCTGTTTCTACCGGTTTTTCTGGAACGACTAATATTGACGTGTCTTTTACTGGCTAGCTTTATATAAGGAGTAAGTTAGGGCTACTTATTTTCAGACTAGCTGCGGCATGCGGTGTTCTTGTTGTATCACGGGCAACACCACCGGGTTCACCTTATTGCAAATAAGCTCACATTAGGCGACTACTCGTTCGCATTTTAGCTGCCTTACCGTTAAATAAGCAGCATACTTGTTGCTCTTTTGTCTGTATAAATACAATGTGAAGTAAGGCTTATATTAAACTTAGTCAACTCTATTATTAATGTATGTAAACTGTCTATACAGACAGTGAAGTCGCCGACATGTTGAATATTTTGCTCCTAGATTTCTGTGAACGTGTGATATTAATGTTTTAATGTATTATGTATGTGTCTGTCTGCAGCGTTTGAGATTGCTTCTAGTGACATATTCGAAAATATGTTTTACATTTCGAGAATTTGGTGCTCATAAAACCAGTTTTATTAATTCGTTCGCAGCTTTTTACCGTATTTTTGGGGTTATGAGGAGAGAGCCAAAATTAACATAACTGACGGAGAGCAGTGAAGTTAATTAATCTTAGATTTTATTTGCAAACCAGCTATTTACAAACCCTTTCCTTGTAATATACTTCTTTGTAACTCAGCGTGCGATGGAGCGTGCGATGCTGGGTGTTTCTCTGTCCAAAAGAATTAATTAGGTACGAATTTATTCGACAGACAACTAGAGTAACCGTTTGAGAATCAGTAAGCAGAAGTGAAAATGAGTTGGTCATGTCTCCAGACGAACTGTAGGTCGCTAGAGCCGATATGTGTTTAAGTGGAGACCGCGATTAGGCAAAAATAGTGTAGGGCGCCTTGCAGTTCAATGGAATGACGATTTCGGAAGGGATAGTTAGCGTTCCTTGGGGAAGACATTTGTTGTAATAGGTATTCCCTTCTCTGCAAATTATTTAGCAAGAGGTAAAATCACTTTACGACATTACTAAAAAAAAAATAATATTATTACTAAAAGCAAAACAAATATGGAATCTTAACTATATAACTGTCAAAGACTTTAGAAGTTTCTCGAAATGTTTGTAAATAGTTCTACATTATATCTGATTGAATAAAGTACATATGGACTAAGATCCGTCTGCGAAACCTATACATTAATCAGGTATTTACTCAGACTTAAAATTCTACATTCCTTTTTGAATAGGACAATACCTTGATCACAGGTTGGGAATCAAAAAGGGCTCGTAAATGTTTGAAATTAAAAAAATCCTATTGGGTACACTATTGTACGTAAAAAATTAAAGAGGCCATGGGTGCTGTTACTTATTCGGCTGCAAGTACTTATCAGCTAGGTGTAAGCAGGTATTCATTTATTTTATTTATACTTTCATGACGTATATTCATATTATATACATGAAATAAAAAACTATGATGATATACGGCTACGTGTGAAAATGTCGCCACGAATTAAGGTTGCTAGCCGTTAAAAATGTAGGTATCAACGGTAGCTAGGTTTCAAAGATAAAACGAAAGAGATTTATGGCGCCGGCGATATATTAGATTTTTAAGAAACGTAAAATACTTCAAATAGAATTTATGAAAAAATAATTTTTGTTATTCATAGTACATAAAAATATACAATCCTTGATTTTATTGGAGTTTTTTAATACAGCTGCTAATTATATGTTTTATATCAGTTAAAAAAAGGTCGAGTCGGCCCATGCATGCCAAAGTGTGGCTCTCCCACGGTAAAAAGTACACACTTGATGAAAAGCATTTAGGTTATAAATAGTCGAACACAAATTTTCTGCGAAGTAGTAATATCAAACATGTGGAGAAAGGGATATTTTGGTAAAAGAACATTCCGAGAAAAGACATTTTGAGAAAATGTCTGCACGGTTAGCCTTGTGGCTTAAGTGGTCGCCACGCCGTTTTATACTGCGCCAATTGTTGTGGGCTTAAATCCCACATGCGACAAAACTTTGTGAGATCTAGAAACTGTTGTTCGTTTGTAAAGTTCCCCGCGACACAGAATGTATATTCCTAATGTGGTTGTTCAAGGACATAACGAAAAAGACGGCCTATCTTAGGATTTAAACGTATAAAGTAGACAAAAATGAACTTTATAAATAATGATAATAAATATTTTCGGATATTTTAACACACAGCGCCATCTTGTTCCAAACTAACATATATACTTTTTTTTTAAGAGATTGCTTTTTAGCGATAAGGCCACCATTTGTACATGGTTATCATATTGTTTAGCTCAAATTTAATTGTATTAATTGGTTTACAATAAAGTTTATTCTATTCTATCATGCATAAAAAACACCCCAACTCCGAAACAAATATTTGCAGATCATACAAACATTTGGTTCGACTTAGGAATCGAACCCTAGACCTCTAGCAATCGTACTGCGCCATCGAGGTAGTCACATATATATACGACACTAGTAATAAAACAAAGTATAAACGAATCACGTAACTTATTTAAATGAATAACTTTTCTATATATCTTGTAGATGGTATCTGGACCTTAAACTCTCCTCCTCCTCTACAAAATACTAGGAAATCCTTCTATTTATCACAAAGACGATTCCACGTCCGATCCTCCATTAGCGCTGCTCATTCACTGGCTTTGCAACATCTCTCGGAGACTTGACTCACAAGTACCATATGTAAATCGGCGCGATTTAAATTTTATGAACAACTAGAAACCCGCCCCGTGCAAAGGCACGTGTCGACAATAGTGTTTACCCAATAATTTAAATATTATATATTTTAACACGCTCTTAGCAAACTTTCTAAGCTTAGAACACTTGACCACGTCTCCAATTTTTCGTACGGATCCCTTACTTTTTTGCAAATGTAATATAGCCATCAAATGTTTCTATAATCTGAAAATATTTGTTTCGGAGTTTGGATGTTTTCTATGTAAAAAGTATATATATCAGTAGTCCAGTATCAGTTGTCCAGTAACCATAAAACAAGCTCTGCTTAGATTGGGACTAAATGGGGTTGTTGCTTAAAAAATTACCGTGGGAGAGCCACGCTTCGGCATGAATGGGCCGGCTCGACCGGAGTGATACCATGGCCTCACAGAAAACTTGTGTGAAATAGCGCTTGCGCTGTGTTTCATCGAGTGAGTGAGGATACCGGAGGCCCGCACCCCAATCCCTCCCACTATCCCCGTCCCCATCCCCCAAAGGCCTGCAAGGCACTTGTGACACCTCTGGTGTTACGGGTGTCCATGAGCGACGGTAATCGTTTACCATCAGGCGATACGTATGCTCGTTTTCCCGTTATGCCATAAAAAAAGAAATAAAAATAAATAAACTAAAATCCCGACTACGTGAACACGATAAGATTTATTTAGAAATTATAAACAGATGTTTTTTTTAATTTACATTGTACCCTGTATCACTTTCGCGAATCTAATACCTTATAAGCCAAAATCCTATACATAGACTGCTACACACACATACTATGCACTCGCTTGAGAAATTATCATAATACGACGCCAGTTGTTTAGAATTGAATCCAGATGAACAATTAAATAATTCATTTTTATTAGATGATGTTGTTACTTCTATTTATATTAGTATAAAATATATGGTTTATACTTATACTAGTATAAAATATATGGAAACTTTGACAGAACGAAGTCTTCATTCCGTCAAAGTTATAGTCCAATAGGTCGCAGTCTAATAGGAAAAAATAACTTAGTGTTGTTTATTTATCTTTTCCCTATATTTTTTAAGAACATAAGAACCATATATACCTTTTGTTTTAACAAATATATATATATAACCTAATCTAATAATATAATATATAAACATATATATAAATATATAATATATAAACTAATCAACCACATTGGTTGAGTAGTTCTCGAGTTTTGCGCTTAGCAACACATTTGGGGATTCATTTTTATTTATTTATTACCGTACTACTAGGCGCAGGCAATAGTTTCATCCATACGTTGTTGACATACCCAAAAGTCGAACTAAACGGTTTGATATCTCGTGTTTGGTGAGAATCGTCAGGGTTTGGAATGACCTGCCTGGGTCTATTTTTCCTGATAAGTTGAAATTTGGAGCCTTTAAGAGTAGAGTGAACAGGTTTCTTTTGTATGGGCGTGTACCACCTTCGTCTTCATCTACACTTTCAATCAGGTGAGATGGAAAATAAACGCCTATTTCGTTAAAAATAAATAAATATATATTTATATATAAAATGTAGATCACTATTGGATGGTGTTGTGAGAGTTACCGCGAGCGAAGCCACGGCAAGAAGTGTGTTAAATTTAATAAATATGATGGTACGCGTGGGTTGGGCCTAACTCAAACAGCTCCCAAATAAGTGACTATTTCCGGACGATGGGCAGCTTTTGAATTATGTAACATGGCTATTTGTGAATTGACTTACGTATGTTTTATTTTAGCTGTAGGCCACGCGAAGGATTTTGATAATAAATGTTTTGTTATTTTTTATATACATAATCAAGAAGAAAAAATCATATAGTATAGTTAAATCACCAATATTATTAATAATATCTTGTACGATATTAAAGGATTAAATGAACGGCAGAGGTGCTAACGCGGCCGCCGATTGTACCCGTGTGAAGTCAGGACGTCTTATATAAGAATTGTTTTCATGGCCATTATCGCGATCACTTATAGGTATCACATAACTCCGATTTGCCTGACGTTTCGATCAGATTGCACTGGCGGTGGTCTCGCGTTAATTATAATAAAAAAGTGCGTGCGTACAAAGTACATGTCAGAAGTGAAACTTCTTAGCTCTGTGCGTGATACGGCAAACGCTCTATCTCGCTTTTTCTCTCGATCTTTCTCACTTGCTTGCTCCCTACTTTCACTCCATCGCTAGTTGCTTCATGCTACGTTCGCCCTGTCTTACTCTCTCTCAATCGGTCTCGATCGCTCTCTCTCTCATTTTCGACACTTCCGTTGCATACTTGCGTGACGTTACATTTGTAAAAATTTTACCCTTATGCGCCTAAAGAAGTTTCACTTCAAAAACAATAATTGTTGTGAAACGCGAAAGTTTAAAAGCTAGTATAGTTCTATATAAGCCTAAGATAGTCTATAAAATAAATATAATAATATACGTTTGGAATTTCAAAGTTATGGCTTTTTAACTAAATGCATTTAAAGTACCTATATACGGTATTTCAAAAAATATTGTCTAACCCGGCTAGACCGATTTTAACTGGACTTTAATAGGCAGATAGCTGATATATAGAGTAATTTAGACTACACCGTTAGTAGCACCGCGGGATAGATAGTAATAATTTACTTCCCCAAACAATTTTGGGAATACTAATAAGTGTCGGATAGACATGTTACTATTTTCGAAAAGGAATTTTACTATTGTAATGACCGAAATAAAAAGAAAGGTGACGTAATAATGAACTGTATTCAAGAAATAAAACTGGTATAAAATATAATTAAAGACTTAATAAAATGCAATAGTTTAGTCTCCTTCGTCACCGCCCTCCTCTTCTTCGTCAAACTCGCCTTCTTCCTCGGCAGTTGCATCCTGGTACTGCTGGTACTCAGATACCAAATCATTCATATTGCTCTCTGCTTCAGTGAACTCCATTTCATCCATGCCCTCACCAGTATACCAGTGCAAGAAAGCTTTGCGTCTAAACATTGCAGTAAATTGCTCAGAAATACGCTTAAACAACTCTTGAATTGCAGTAGAATTACCAATAAAAGTGGCAGACATCTTCAGACCTCGTGGTGGAATATCGCAAACAGCAGTTTTCACATTGTTCGGAATCCATTCCACAAAGTATGAGGAATTTTTATTTTGTATATTCATCATTTGCTCATCCACTTCTTTCATGGACATGCGACCTCTAAAGACAGCTGCAACAGTCAAATACCTGCCGTGGCGAGGATCACACGCAGCCATCATATTCTTCGCATCAAACATTTGTTGTGTAAGTTCTGGCACAGTCAGAGCTCTATACTGCTGGCTTCCTCTAGACGTAAGTGGGGCAAATCCTGGAATAAAGAAATGCAAACGAGGGAACGGCACCATATTCACAGCCAGCTTCCTCAAATCCGCATTCAACTGGCCGGGGAATCTAAGACAAGTCGTGACGCCCGACATCGTAGCGGATACTAGATGATTCAAGTCCCCATAAGTTGGCGTGGTCAATTTGAGTGTACGGAAACAAATATCATAAAGAGCTTCGTTGTCAATACAATAAGATTCGTCAGTGTTTTCTACTAGCTGGTGCACAGACAATGTAGCATTATATGGTTCCACTACTGTATCTGATACTTTTGGTGATGGTACTACACTGAAGGTGTTCATAATACGGTCCGGATATTCTTCTCGAATTTTTGAAATTAATAACGTACCTAAACCAGCCCCGGTACCTCCTCCAAGTGAATGTGTAAGTTGAAAGCCTTGTAGGCAATCGCATCCTTCTGCTTCTTTTCTAACAACGTCGAGGACGGAGTCAACCAATTCAGCTCCTTCTGTGTAGTGTCCTTTAGCCCAGTTGTTTCCTGCACCTGATTGTCCGAAGACAAAATTATCAGGGCGAAAGATTTGTCCGAAGGGTCCTGAGCGAACAGAGTCCATTGTGCCAGGTTCCAAATCTACGAGAATGGCTCTCGGTACATACTTTCCTCCTGTCGCCTCATTGTAGTACACATTAATACGTTCGAGCTGAAGATCCGAGTCACCATGGTAAGTGCCCGTAGGATCAATACCATGTTCATCGGAAATAACTTCCCAGAACTGCGAATAAAGATAGTTTCATTTATAGTATACAACCAGTAAAGATTAGAGCCAGTACAGGCCAGTAAGGTAGACGAAGTGATTATTTAATTGCAAGATCATCTTTGTGAATTGATGAAATGTAAAAAGAATAAGAGTGACTGAGAAAAGAGTTTGACGCAAAATATTTTACCATTATTATATACAAATGTCTTTTTAGCTATGGCTTCTATATTTTTTTGTCTGGATTAATGTATTTTTTCCAAACACTCGCCTGATGTGTGCAAATCTTTAGGTTAGGTAGAACAGTCTAGTCAAATTACGATTATTTATGATATTTTAACCCTTGTTTCTTTTCTGCAGTACAGAGTACTGTGTGTATTACCAAAAAATTACAAAGGTCTTTTTTCACAGCCGTGATTTAAAGGAAATACAGATTTACACTCACCTTAGCACCAATTTGGTTGCCACATTGGCCAGCTTGTATGTGCACGATTTCTCTCATTTCTAGTTTTAATACTTATCAACGAAAAGCTTCAAAGACCAACTCAACGACCTTTCTCCACGACCTACGCGATACAGAAACTTAAAACAAATGCACCCAAGCGCATTTAAAAACGTTGCCGTCCACTATTTGTGGAACATTTTTCAAATTCTATTCAGCCTGGTTACTTTTGACATATACATATTTTGTAAGAAACCTTTTTGGAGATTGAGAATATAGACCGCAACTATTTTTGAGGCCTTAAAATTCTCTAGTACATTCATTTGCTTGGTAAAAAGTAACGAAAATATACTTTCAGTTTTCTTTGTTGCTGTGGTATTTGCTTATGGTCCAGCCGGTCAAAACGTGCTCACTCAGATAATAAAATATGAATATTATTTATTATTAATATTATAATAATTTCACTTAAGATAGTGAAGACCTTTGCACCATAATAGATTCAAATTAATACTTCACTCCTATGTCGTTGCTTACATAATATTTTTGTTTGAAAATTCTAGCTTTACACACTTTTTAAACATATACACATTACGTATTTTACATAAGAAGGCCATATTTATTTAAAAAACGGTACATATTTCCTTAAAATATTTATATGAAGTATATAAGAAAAAGTTTTTATCTTTGAGTTATCGAATTGCAAAATTACCGTCATACACTCATTAAAACTTCATCAACAACCCATAATAGACTGTTGGGCTCGGGTCTCCTCTCAGGAGAGGGTTAAGGCCATTAAAACTTAATTTTGAATATTTAACTTGGAAATCTTGACTTTTTAGGGTTCCGTACCTAAAGGTTAAACAGGACCCTATTACTAAACTTCGCTTTCCGTCTGTCTGTTTGCCTCTCTGACCTTATGTCACCAGGATGTATCTCATGAACCGTGATAGTTAGACATTTGAAATTATCAGAGATGATATATTTCTGTTGCCACTATAACAACAAGTACTAAAATAAATATTTAAGAGAGCCCCATACAACAAATGTGTTTTCTTTTGCTTTTTTTTCTTGCGTTTTTTCTTGATATTGATAACGGCAACAGGTCGACGCTTAAAATGTATCTATACTGGTACGGAATTCTTCCGGCACGAGTCCGACTCGCACTTATCCGATTTTTAATATTGATCTGAGTTCGTAAAACCAGCGGCACTCCTAACTTACTTTATTTAAAACTCGTTTGATATGAATTGGAAACTTTGGCTGTTGCTTCAATCAAAAAGAAGAAGTTGTACACTTTTGACAGTTATTATTATCGTTCCTGAAGTCTCTTAATGGGGTTAAAGATGAAGGTTGATTTTGAAATTCTTGAAGAGTTTGATTGGCTCTTTTGTGCCGTGGCCGCAAACAATATATTTTATTTGTAGGTCTTATTATATTTACCGTTAGATTCTTTCTTTTTATTTCAGTTTTACTATTTGGAATATATTGGCTGCATGGCTGGCTTAGCAGTCCAAAGAGTCACCTAGTTTTTACTTTGCCGAGTGTTGTGGATTATAATTCTTTAAAATACGTATGGTTCACAAATTATTGTTCTGCGTCTGGATGTTTGTAAAGTTGCCTAACAAAGATATATATATTATTAGTGCGGGAGTTGTGTTCTATAAACAAAAATGTATCTGCAATGTTATGCATATATTATAAATGCGAGAGATTGTGATAATTCATGTATGGAAGTTTGGTACTCTTTCACGCAAAAGTACCATACGAATTTATTTGAAAGTTGAAAGTAATATGGTTTATATACTAGAATAATACATTGACTACTTTTTTTTCAACCGTTATATTGACATACACGTGAGCAATTTGCGGACACAAGCTAGCCTTATACATATAAGAGTTTATGAGGATGAATGTATGAACGTTTGTTACTCTTTCACCCAAAAAAAACTGATGTACCGTTTATGAAACCTTATAGTTATAACCCGCGATATCCGATATACACACGGGCAGATGCGCCTGCAAAAGCTAGTATAATGTATTTGTAACTTACAAACACATTTCATTTATGTGTGTACACAAGATTTCGTATAAAAGGCATATCTCATGTGACCTGCATTACTTTAAAAGTAGCCAGCTCATCTTAGAGAGCATTTTCTTGACCTGTTTTTTTCCCTAGTGAGAGAAGACGTGCTACGCAAACGGAAAATATTAATTCCATGAGTAATTTTCTTTTCGAATACTATAGTGTTCGTAAAAATATACTGGTAAGTGGAATTTGGAATAATCAGTAGATTTTGCAACAATCCGGGATAATTCGCTGTGAACTTAGCTCTCCGACGGATGATAAGTGTATGTGTAACGCCAAAATAAAATATTAACCAAGTTCTATAACGTTAAAATACTAAGTACTCAAATATTTAGAACGATTGTCTTCAGTTTGTCATAGAAACATATTAAACAAAATATCGACATAGAGAACATCGTATTGATTTTGAATAGATTAAATATTAATCTCGACCGTGAAACATCAAGATGTCATATTAAGTTCAATTATATGCCTATATAAATTTATGGTAGTCGTTCCTAAGCTATTTGTAGTTTTAATACTATAATGTTCTGAGTGCTTTTGGAGTGCTTGGTCTAATATCGGTATTGTAAATCAATTTTCCGGGTTACTTATTTCAAATTACAATCATTTATTGTATTTACCCGCACTTGGCCAGCGTGAGGACGTATGGCCTTAACCCTCTTCTGAGAGGAGACCCGAGCCCAGCAGTGGGACATTATGGGTTGTTGATGATGATTGCCTGTTCTAGCGTGGTTGGCTAATAGATATTTATCCAAATTGTGATGGTTATAATAGTTAACATTATTGATTTGACTTATTATCTTATGGTGCTTATTAACAATTTTGTCCGTATGATGATGGTTTAAGTATGATTAGTTATTGCCTCTATTCATACCACGGGTATCGCAAGAGTCGATTAAGGGAGCGAACTGTGCAGGACATCACTGCAAAAGAAGAAGGAGAACTGGACACAAACCCTATATACACCCGTTTGGTTAGTGTGGTGGGTCATAACCTTCTTTCTGGGAATGTGATGAGGCCTAAGTCCTGCCATGGAAACAGTGATACAGTCAAAAAATACACATACTTATTTATCCTCTCTGTCACTACTTAATTTTAAATCAAAAGGCCGTGTCAAAGATGTGTTTAATTATCATCTTTGATTCTCACAATTTTTTAATACATCAGTCAATGTCTTTTAGTTCGAATCAATTTTCAAAGTACTTTGTAAACTTAGCCATCAGTATACGAGACAATATGAAACAGTGAGTGTATTTTGAGCTTTGTGACCATTTGGGAAAACGCATTAGTCTTATTGATCAGATAAGGAGCACGCTCGGTGTGGATTTTCTCTGTCAGCCTTAATTGGAGTGCCCCATACCCTTGATAGCAGAAACCAATAACCAGTCGAACTATAAAGTTCATAATGTTGTATTGCGTTTGATTCAATGACCTTTCAGCTTTCACGAATACGTCTTTAATATTAGCTGTCGCTTAAAACTACTCAATAATTGTACAGTAGCTTACATAAATATGTAGAAGGCGAACAGGGGAGACGTGATCATTTGCATCTCATACTGTCCAGAGTGGAAGCTAATGAGAGGGAGATTGGCCTCGCTGAACAATCTAGGTAGCAAGCGGGTGAATTCTACGTAACCGTAATAATGTATTCTGTACTACATCGTCTTAACAATGTAGTGATTAGCAGTTGTATAGTTTTGCAGAACCGGCTTATCCTGTATCGCGCAATCAAAAGTGTGACGCGATTGATATATATAATTATATATAAATAACTTTTGAAGAATATAAAACGGGACCGGTTGAGAGCTCTCAGCCCTCATCAAAAGTCCGCAGAAGGTTGTCAAGGCTATCTTTGGCGACATCAGACAAAAAAATTAAGACGCGTTTCTATACCATATTAAATTCAAAACAGTAAAGTAAAATAGCTTTTATACGGGGAATATTCAGCTACAACGATATGTAAAAGCATTAGACATTACCTGATGATTTTGGAAACTGGAAGTTATGGATCGTCATAGGCAGGCAGTGGCTTTTGGTGTTTGCGCCTAATTTCCTTTGACAATACAGTACAGTTCGTCTGTTTTTGTCCATATATGATTTTTCTCTTTGATCTGTAGCTTCAATTTAACGTTCATAAATGTTACTTGGTATTTTAATTGAATAAATGATTTTGAATTAGTTTTGTTTTTAGAAATGGTCCTGCCATAGTAATTCTATCTGTCTGATGGAGACCATAAGCAGAATTCAAGAGTAGTGGTTAACATACTCATTGCTAATGCAGAAAATTGCAGCATAGTGACTTATACTATTGCCTATGGCTGCCTATTGAGATACTTCTGCATAACTGAGCCTCAGGTCTGGCACTCACCAACGATACACGTTATGACGAATGCAATCAATTTATGAACTTCTGTGAGAGAGTAATACGGGCGGTATTACTCTCTCACAGAAGTCGATGATGTCGAAGTTTGGTCGAGTCACCTGTTCTTGTTGAAGTCAGCAGGCATCATGAAGACCAACCAACCAAAAATTCATGCTTATCGCCTTTTGTCTTTTATCTGTGCTACTTATAGCACAAAAGCATAAGCGGCTGTAATTTTGATCGGGTTGGTTTAGAAATTGCTCAGTATTTGATATGAATTTCTGGTTGATACCTCCACGCTCTTAAGAAAAACAGTCATGACAGACAGTCAAAGTGATCCTATAACGGTTACGTTTTTTCTTTCTGAGGTACAGAACTCTAAAAAAGATCACATCCGACCCATTTGCATTATCATCCCATCATTTGTTCATCTATAAATGTACGAGGAGAATGTTTAATTCAACATTGAAATTGCACATAGACAAATACATTTAAAAAAAGTACAGTCGAATAAAAAAGGTTCAATTTAAAGACAAAATTGTGCTCACACGAGTTTTGTAGTAGTTATAATGTAATATGTTGCAGTTCCAGTATATTGTAGTCAACCGGACAGCTGCTCACGTACAATTTAATATTAATACATGTACCACTTTACATCTCGTCCCACTTTTCAACATCATTTCTGGTCCCAATTTTCTTACCCCTTTCATACTTACATACTTAACCCTTTCAGGGTTACTGAAGATAGTTATTAGTGTCAAATAAATTGATGTGTTTATGTGTTAGGAGCTTTGTTAATATTTGATAATAACAGTTTTTTTGTACGATCATTATTCATGGATTATTAACGATTTAGACGCTGTTGTGATTAATAATGCCAATAGATAGATAGATAGATAGGAAACTCTTTATTTGCACACCATAATATTACGAAGTTAGAAGAGGGTACATGTACATGTACCCTCTGTACATAAAATATGAGATGAAGTGAAAGAGCAGCCTTATTGCCTAAAGAAATCTCTTCTAGGTAACCTTAGGATGTATAAAATATACAGGAATGTCAATGTGTGTTTTTCTAGATAAAAAATACATATATGCTTATAAACGTTTTAAAAACTGTCTGTGTTACAAATATTATAAATGATACGTTTTTTTAATGTAATAATGCTGTCTCATAAGTAATTTGTAGGAAATAAATAAATAAATAAATATTTCGGACATCTAACACACAACGCCATCCAGTCCCAAACTAAGCGGAGCTTGTATTATGGGCACAAGACAACTGATATGAATACATAAAAAAAAAAAATAAGAAAAAAAATTAAAAAATAAATAAATACTTTTTTTTGTAAAAACATACATATTATACATAGAAAACTCCGAAACAAATATTTGTAGATCATACAAACATTTGGTCCGACCCAGGATTCGAACCTGAGACTTCATATAAATAAATGTTGTATGTGTAATTATTATATTTATTAGTTACTTACAGTTTTAAATTATCTTTTTTTTTATCAAGTTCTTGTAGTAATGTGGTAATAATGAAGTGTTTTTGTTTGTTTCAACGCTAGAGAACCTTGCAATGATCATGTTCATTCTCCTTCCTTTCGTATTAAAAATATACTCATTCAGAAAAGTAATTAAGTTGATTTAAACTTATTTCGTAAATGGATTTACAAATACGAGACTGTTTTACGGACTGTCATAATTCATCAAATACTAAACTATTTTTATTAAAGGATTACAATAAAGTGTAGGGTTAAAACACAATGACATGCTATACAAACATTAAACTTATCACCAACCAAAATCAGATTAGGACCAAACGATAATTATGATTATCAATCTGGCACTAAAATAAACACTTCGGTAAATCAAGGGTTATGTACGGGGACATTTTGATTTATTAATCTTTATTTTCATTTCTCGCGGAATGAACTAAGGTAAACAAATAACATAAAATTAGTGTTGATGAACGATAATTTTAACAATGCATCATATTAATTGAAGGTTATTAAAAACAAATTTATATTGACCACATGACCTTAGTTTTTTGGCTGCAAATCTTTCAATTTATCATTTATCATTTTAATGCATTTATGACGTTGATAGTAGATATTAGAATTACATACAAAGTAAACCATTGCTTTGTATAAAGTATTATGATTTTTTTAGTAGCTTTTAACAAATTCTTCTGTAGACTTTGCAGGTTATAAAAGCACAATGTTACTATGTGTGTGAATTATATTTACTTGCAAGTTTTTAAGCATATACATTTGAAGACAACTTGATTAGGCTGAATAGAGACAATCTCAGGAAGGTCATAGGCATCCTGACGGGGCCTTGTCCTCTAAACAATCACCTATTCACTATAGGCGCAACAGACAGTTCTCTGTGCAGGGGATGCATGGAGGCACAATAAACACCGCAGCACGTTCTCACAGAATGTAGAAGTATGGCGGGCCAACGGGCGGACATACTCCAATCAACATCACTCCCGGGAGCATATAGTGACCTGAGAAGGCTACTGAGCTTCTGGGATGATCTAGGATGGTTGGAGTAGGAAGATGATAAACTTGTCTGGGAGGGGTCCGGATGGCGTAAGAAAGCGGTTCCCGGATCCCTCCCGTCTCAGACGCAGAATGGCACACCGTGTGGTTTTAGTCGGTTCGATTCCGACACACCGCCTCGCCGCAAGCCCCAGTGGGGTGAAGGCCCGAGGAGGTTTCCACACGTAACAAAAAAATAGAAAGATGATAAACTCACATACAACGGCCCAATAAAGAGGCTAAGTGCAGAAATGGCCCGGTAAAACAAACAAACAAATTTACATTTGAAGTCGGTAAATAGTTTTTAAATTAACTTAAGTAATATTATAACTAGGCCCCATCAAAAACATTTAAGAAAATTTGAAAAACTGAATTTTGTTTTTGCGAACTCTTTTAGAGTTCGCAAAAACAAAATTCAGATCAGTTTCATCTGAACCACAATAAAAAGGCTCATTACTATCAGGTAGGTGGTTAAGCAATGACCGTTTCACTGCAATTAAATTACTTACGGGAACTTTATACGAATGTGGAGCCAAAACAATGCGGTTTCCCTGAATTTTCTGCTATTGTAAGTGTGTAAAGATAAGATTGTAATGTTATTGAGTTCAGGTGAAGGTTTTATATGCTTGTGTAAAGCATTTAAGACTAACGTACTCAAATGAATTTCTCAACCATATCTCTTTCATAAGTTTGACCTTTTTTGTATTGTATCAAATTAGTATACTTAATTATTGTAACATCCTGCCACAATTTGCCGTTATGATTACATATTCGATTACAGAGTTCCCTGTAATCAGCTTAAGTTTATTGTAAATAAAGATTATATACCACTGTAACTTACGAATAGCTGTAGAGTTTCTTTAAAATAAATAAATAAAAGGACGTTACTTTAAGAAACTTAAGAACGTCCAATTATGATTAAAAGTAATAACTTGTCTTTTTGTCACTAATAATAATAAAAAGAAAAGTTGATTATGTATAAACAAATTTTCTTACGGGCAATCCCTCCCCCATGCTCCAAAGGCCGGCAATGCACTTGTGACACCTATGGTGTTGCGGGTGTCCATATCGCAACATAGCCTGACTGTATTGTTGAACTTTGTAAGCAGTTAATATATTTGGTTACTATTGATCTACGAGCCCTGTGACTATGAATGAAAAAATAAAGTACAAAATTCTCTATCACAACATACTTTGCTTTCTGTGAACGCTAGATATTGGTCTGATAGCCACTAGGCCGGCTACTGGCAAATACAAATCCACACAGAATATGTATTCACGGGATTTTTTAAATTCTGAATTCTGAAAACTAACAAAGCAACGAATAACCCTTTGTTTCATAAAAAATGGTAGTTGTTTTTTTCCTATTTTAATATCGATTATGTGGCGCTGTGGTAGCGTATGCAACTTTTATGCTTGAGGCCTGTTTGTATGATCTGCAAATTTAGTTGAGGAGTTTGGGTGTTCGCTATGTTAAACATGTTTGTATTTACTAAAAGTATACAAGTCTTTTTATTTTTGACTAATTGGCTAATTGTGAATTAGATGTCCGAAATATTTATTATGAATACAACATTCCATTCTGCTATATACCATACAGTATTTAAAATAATCAATTTAAGATATTTCTTTGAGCTCCTTTTAGGAAATCAAAACGATCTTTTATACGATACATAATTATGTCCTATTTTTATCAGTGTTAATAAATGTTAATTTATTAGGGGCTAGTAAATTTTTGGGGCAGCAACGGAAACATCGGGAAATTTCCACACAGGAGGGGGCCATCTAGAAACTGTAGGAGGCCCGAGGTACGTTGGGACTCCAGGGTTTTCCTTCCTAGGATGTACCTGGTTCCCCGGCTCCTATTACGAGAGACGGTGTGCGGTTTTAGTCGGTTCAGGCTTGACATGTCACCAAAAAAAAGGGCTAGTAAACTGTAATGATAACCCGAAATGAATCAAGGGGGTACTTTCCTATTCTACCATATAGTATAATTCATGTTTATCACGCCGTTCACTATAATAGTAATTTACTTTATCCGTCCTATTTCTTCAACAAAATTACCTCATAATGGCAGGAAATAACCGACAGCCGATACAAAAACACCTGCGCTAAAGTAAAATTTTTATAAGTACAGAATTACATTAGCTAGGAAAATCCTTTTATTTTGAGCTCCTGCCCCATGACTAGGGCTGTCACATGGTTCACAATTAAGTGATTACAATAAATTCGACCGTACTTGAATCTCTATTGTACATAAAACAAAAATATATAGGTTATACGAAAGGGAGGGAATTTCTTTGATTCTTGAATTTAAGGAGACCACCGACAGCAGCAGTTTTACCGCTTAGGTACCACCTATTAATTGATATACTCTTTTAACATGGAGTTAGAGTCGCTAGACTTTGTAAAAAAAACTCTAATTATTGTTAAAAGATGGTTCTCGAACTCGTATAAAATATATTATAATCTTATAATTTAATAATCTAGTAAATACTTGATTCATATTAAATAATATTAATATATTGGCGCCTTCCGCTCGTCAGCTTCCGGCGCTACTCACAAATATTGTTAATGACATCTGTACTCTTTTCATGTTGTACAATGGTACTTCCGGCGCAATAAATCATTAATGTAACACAATTCTTTATTATAAAATAATAATTGTATGGATGGATGTTTGTTACTCTTTCACGTAAAAACTACTGCATGGATTTTAATGAAACTTTACAATAATATAGCTTATACATCAGAATAACACACATGCCACAATTTGTAAAGACACAATTCTCACAATATCTTTGTACCGCGGGTCACACTGCGGGTCTCAGCTAGTTATATTATTATTATTTGTGTAAGAAATACTTGTGCAATAAAATTTGAATGCAAAAAATTGTCAGGGAATAAGAAAATAGTTATTTGATTACACTCGTACCCACGACGAGGCGATCGCTTACGCTACTGCGCCATTGCGACAACTACTAATTCAAATAATAAATAATAATGAATAGACAACCCTATATCGACAGTCGACGTAAAGGTAGGGTATTTCTTTGAGGGCTATTCACTGAACGTTATTTGAATCCACAATGGCTTTATATAGGATTCTGTTTAGTGGACAATTTCAAATTATGTGATTAGGTTCTTAAGAAATTGGTTTTCGCAGAAATTGGGACGTATACTTGTTGGAAGATATTTTTTCTGTCTTTTATTGTCTATACTCTGACCATTCCTGTATTTTTTCTTTGACAGTTCGATAGGTATTTCATTATATTGATGATTGATTATGTTGGCGATTCGATTAAGCACAACAATCGATGTTATTTAAGGAGTTATTTTAAACATGAAGAAATAAAACAAGAAATTCTGCTGAAAAATCATGTCAACGGAACGTCCACTACTGGACATAGGCCTCAGGTTCTAGCTAGGTTCCACAAATTGTTGTTACAAGTCTGGCTGATCTTTTATCTATCGTATGTATGTAAGTCCCTCGCGACACAGAATTTATTGACGATGCGAGAGATGTCTTTTTAAAAAAGAAAAGAATAAAGAAGTACTGTGGTATAATAGAATTTCAAACGAAAACAACTTTAATGTAATATATCTTTCTAATACCTCCAAGAATATTTGTACAAAATTTCATGATGAACAGTTGCGAAGTTTTCGTGCAAGTGTAACAGACAAATTTACATTCACATTTATAATATTAAGTATGATGTTTTCAACGTAAATAACCAGCGGTAAATGCTAACCATCACGTGGGCTCTTTACCAGACGGTCCAGCCTGAATATTTGTTTGTTCGATGTTGTGTTACAACTGCTTTCCTTTCGAAAAAAACAAGGCACGTGTTAAAATAAGGAAGTCGATTTAAAGGAAAAACAGGTGACTTGTTGCTTGTGCTTATGTTTTTGCTTATTTTATTTTTGTGTATTATATATATACATATAAATCATAGGTAACACTGGCCACTAAGAAGTAGTAGAGCCACGCTGATTTCAGAACGTACGGACCGGCTCGACCGGGGCAGTACTACCCTTGAAAGAAAATGAACGTAAAATGACAGCGTTTGTGCTGTCGTGGTCGTTGGAGAGTGCGAGACCGGAGCCCCAATGATGCAGAAGCATCACTAGGCTGCCATAGTGTGGGTCACTATGCTGCATTGTTGCATTGCCTACATTTGCAATGCATAGGGTGATCATCACTTTTAGATTCTGCTTATGCATCAGGCAGAGTAGAAACATTTTGGCAGTGCCATACATAAAAAGAGCCATAGTGTGTCTTATTTTTTATGCAAAACACTCTGTATTTTTTGCTTCGGAGGAAACCTTCATACATACACAATTTAGACTCTTATACAAAAATAATCGTCTGTCACTAAGAACTCGCAAATTCAAACAATACATTCAGATGTTCATGCACAAACACATTTTGTGTCATAATGCGGACCTATGTGTTACACACGCATAGGTCCATTTGGGCTTCTAATTTGACAGAGGAGAACGCCTACATATGGCTACTGCCTACCGTATTGCTTTACGCATATAAATATAACTTTGTTGCAGTCTCGCTACAGACACGCTCGCTCTTTACCTGGCAACACTGCGTAGGTTGGCGCTAATTATTACTTGTCTTGCTCGATAGTAAGCACATACTATTACTTTATCTAATGATTTTTGTACAATAGTCGTAAATTGATCTAGACTAATTTACGAAAACCGGCAATGCTATCGAAGTGACCTTATATCGACCAGTGCCAGTCATTTTGACACGTGTATGTTTGTTTAATTCGTACCTCGTAGGTAAACAAGCGTGTATGTGAAAAGGTGTTCCATGTGGACTATTGGCCCTCGAAAGATAAACTTTGCAGTTCTGAATGTAATCTCCTAATCATCGATGTTTGTCACTTTACTAAAATGAATATTTAAATTACTAACAAAAAATTCTATTTTGAAATCGCAACAAAACAAAACTTATTCAAGCAAATTTTTCCTGTACTTACATTGTAACCTTTTGCTAAATTTTCTGATCAAGTAGATATTATATATATATTTTTTTCTTTTTTTTTAAAGGCAACTCCCGCATGAGGAATATAAATCCTGTGTCGCGGGGATCTTTACAAACATACATGAAAAGGACACAAAGTACACCCAGACTTAGAACAACAATTTATGGATCACACAAAGTGTTGTCCCATGTAGTCTAGTATGTCCCATTAAATGTTAAAATTTCAATCTCATTTTTAATTTGTAAAGCACTTATTAATATATTTTGCTTTATTTCTTTAATTGATTTAGAAACTTGATTTTTCTATTGGTTGAAGTAAGGCAGGAGTAAGTAAGCAATCGATGAGCCTTCTTAAGAAGAAAGGCCTTAACTAATTAAGAAATAGACAGACGAATTGATCTTCTAAAGATTTCTCCTTTTTTAGAAAACCGAAACTTAGAAATTTATTGTTATATACAATATTTACATACTATACCAATTTCAGCTAATTTTTTTTTAGAAAAAATAAATTAATTGCAAGTAGTAAATATAGATCAATTGTCTCAGCTGACCCCTCTGGGATATAGCTGTGTCTTTATAGTATATTAAAATAGAAAGAGCTAAAAACACATTTATTTTTGTGACATTATAACTATGAATAGGGTACTCCATAAATATGAGTACGAAAATGAAACGTTTATTTGAGCTCAAGCACGTAGTCATAACTAACATCTACTTGCCAGTTAGGTAGATAAATTTTGCTGCATTTTATAGCTTGCGGAATCTAGTTCAGAATAGAATTGCAACTGCAAGGAAATGTTTGGTACTATTTATAAGAGGACGCAAGAAATGGAAATATGGAACCTAAAGAATTATTTTTCATCTTGATAATTATGAGTAACAAATAAAAAGGTAATCCTTCTAAAGACTAATCCGTTGCTGTTTTCGTATTCGATGGTAATCTATCTCATCTGTAGGTTTTTCTGATAGAAAATCTATGATCACAAAATTATCTTAGGACATTAAACAGTTGTAACTTCCCTTTGCTACATGCATACAACTTTAATAGCCATGTATTATTACTCACATGGACAATAAGGTAGTTATTATCTATTTTCACATTTCATTGTCCCCTAATTTATGACTTGATATCATATCCCTATTTTTTACCATGTCGTATGTGAGTCTAAACTTAATTATGTGTATAGAAGTCGTCGCTATTTTTAAATCGTAAAAATTTGCAATTATCAATAAAAGAATATGTAGCGCCATTTATAAAACTAAATTCTTCAGTCTTTTTATTCTAGTAATTTGATGTAATACTTTCATAGAGAAAATAATCTTAAGAAATTAATTGATACGAGAAAAGTTAAAATTTAATTGCTTAATAAGGATTAAAATTATGTACCTAAGTTAATCTTTTGGGTTCTTATAGTCTATATAACATTATATAATGTTATATAATTCCTAATCGCTCAACTCTTTATACCAGTACCACACGCTCAATCGGTCCAACTGCTTGAGAGTTCCGACGAGCCCAAATTGCACCATCTGTGTACATTTAACCAAACTAGGCGACCTACTTATGTATATTTTAGATATCCTAAACACAAGTTAGTAAACGTAATTGGTCATTAGGTACTGGCATAATCAATTAGCAATGATCGAGGGCTAACATTTTTTTGAACTATTTCTAATATTAATTTCATTTTTGTAATTATGTTTCGTGTTCCATCCAATGAAAGCGAACTATCAATCAATCAATCTTACACCGCGCATTGAGAACTTTCATGCCAATTAATACATATTATGAAGACTTGGACTTAGAGGACCTTCTCTTTACGTTGGGAGTACATAAAACCCGTTCCACCTCTTCAGGTTTATTATTAACTTTGAAGCGGAAAGTGAGTGTCCCTATTGGACGATGAACCTATACTCATGTAAATTATTGTGTGACGAGTACTGTAATTAATTCTGGTATCTGAGAGTAATTATCTACACTATACACATATATGTCATTCCCATTTCCCAGAAGTGGAGGAGAGGTATTTGATCTCCACTTAATATGAGTTTGACACACCTCATGCACTCCACTATATATGTATTTGGTAATATGTCCATGAGTTTTTTTAGCAGTCTCATACAATACTCTGCATTTTTATGAGTCCGGGATCAGAGTGAGATGTCTTAAGTAAATACGGTTGCCTGTAAGAGAATGCCTCCGGGCGATAAGGCCGTTAATTCCCTACTTTTAGTTTTCATATTTAAGTTAAACTTTAACTAATCTGGTACAATAAACAGATTTATTATTATTATTAAATATCACGATATTTTATTAATTTCTCATGTGAAAACTTTATTCCCAACAATATCAAAATCGGGATGTGACCTAAACACAATCAACAGACAGCTTACCAATTGTTTCGTACGAAATTCGCTCCGAGTCGATGAATAAACACACATTACAAATTCGTTACATTTGGAGTAGAGTACACAATGTATTATCAAATATTTACTTAGAAACAGCATTTACATCGGGATACGAACGGGCAGGTGATTGTGGACTGTTTACCCGCCGTTTGAGCCTCACTGGCTTTGTCTGATTTAGTGTTGACACCTACTATTTTTTCAGACGCCCGAAAATGCGGAATGGTTTTGGATTTCGTCTAGATTTTCAGGGGCGCTCATAGCTCAGTTGCACTCGATGATTAGAAACAATCACCGAGGGCAAGCAACGACGGCGCGGTCCGTACCTGGATGGGTGACCGCTGGTGGCATGTTACCATGAGCGTCCCCGTGATTCGGAGGTCACGTTAAGCAGTCGGTCTCGGTTGTTGTCATACAATAACAGTCGTGAAGCTTAGTTGGAGGCCTTCGGGCGGCTTAAAAACATCCATCGGCAAGATTTACGTAGCCACAACGTTGTCTTGCCAGTCCCCAACCCGCACTTGGCCAGCGCGGGGACGTATGGCCTTATCCCTCTCCTGAGAGGAGACCCGAGCCCAGCAGTGGGACATTATGGGTTGTTGATTGATTGATTGATTGATTTCAGATCAGGAGCTTTTCAAGTAATCATACACATAAGTCTAAGTAATCATACCCATAAGGTACTGAGATGGATGGATGGGAATCAGATAGTAATCAACTTAACCGACATTTAGTCAGATTGACTCTGAAAATTTTATTGTAGATTTCTAATTATTTCGAGATTAAGGGATCTGTGGAGGTACGGGTTTCATGACCCTCCAACACAAAGGGAGGATCCTCAGACCAGGCGAGGTGATCATGCCTGGCGGACCACTGCCCAAACAAACATCAACCATGTTGGGTAGTTGTATACATATTAATGGGTGCGAGAACTTTTATTGCGCGATTTAGGATTGCTTGTTTCTTAGTTTCCTTAGTTACTCCGTAGTTAGACGTATCTTCGGTAGATGGCGCTGTAGTGTGTTTCTGTAGTTGCGTTGTATGTGGAAGGCACATCCCTCCCCTCCAAGACCGGAGGTCGATTGATGAGTCAGCTGTCTGTACTCTGTTGCGGAGCTTGCCAGTGCCAGGAGTGGGTAATTCCAGTGTGGATAATTCCATCGGAACTGAGTGCCGCAAGTTCTAATAAGTCAGAACTGAATGCCGCTAGGCCCAGTGGATCGAGGCTGGAGTCCGTTGATCCCAGTGAGTCGGGATTGCATGCGGTGCGCATTGCTGCGGAGAAGTCCCCAGTGAGTCGGGGCGATTGCTGCGTAGTGGCTGTCTGTTGCGTCGATGGGAGAGAGATACTCTGCTTATATGGACCATAGATGCAGTGTGCTGTGCCCAGACGCTGATGAGGCTGTAGGAGTAACCAGGTTTTAGCGGTCGCTTTTTGCGTGAGGTGTATCCCTGTTGAGGCCGAGGTTGGTGGCTGGCTGAGGCTTGCTGTGGGAGTGAACATGATGGTAGCACGGTAATGCTGCTAATGTGGATCTGCTCCTTCCAATCACGGCGGGGTCACCATAGTGGAGGTACGGGTTTTATGTCACCAAGGAAGCCGCCACAGATCTAAGTATAATTTAACAGTATCATTAGGATCCGCGTGTCGTGATATAAAGTAGCCTATGTCCTTCCAAATCTAATCTATCTTTGTCCAATCTATCTCTGTACCGAAATTCATTTGATTTGGTTCACCAATTTAACAGTGAAATTCATAAAATTAAGTATTAGTATGGATTTGTAAAAACATGTTATAATAGAAGACCTAACAAAGCCTTTTTCGACTATTAGTTGACTTCTAATCCTGATATCGTACTTATATAAATTTATTTCATCTTTTAGCAGTAATAGTTCAAACATTTGGACATGAAATAGAGAATTATCAACATGCAGAACCAGCTGCTTTTATTGCTGTTATTGCACCAATAATCGTATCGCTCGCAGGCTGCTTGCCAAGTTAAGCCTCAAGACGACTTATTTTCAAGTCGTGTATCCACATTGGTAATCCACCAATAAAGCTTGCTCTATTTGATGGATTATGAACTTGATGTGCTGAGTATACGAGTATACATTGCGTTCTTTGCTGTTATTGCACCAATAATCGTATCGCTCGCAGGCTGCTTGCCAAGTTAATCCTCAAGACGACTTATTTTCAAGTCGTGTATCCACATTGGTAATCCACCAATAAAGCTTGCTCTATTTGATGGATTATGAACTTGATGTACTGAGTATACCAGTATACATTGCGTTCTTTGAGTTCTGTGAGTATAATGTCTGGGGGCCTCTTTCAGGAACTGTGGTCTCAGTTCAATAGTACCTTTGCCAGAGTTTCTTGTTTCTATCCGTTTGTCTTCCATCAATTCATCTTTTTCAGTTGTCTCATTATTTATTTATTATTCATTACGC
>PKRV01000312.1:102971-152320 GCA_003709505.1 Hyphantria cunea
ATATATATATATATATATATATATATATATATTCATTACCGCGATCAAAAGCTAGTAAAGTTTAAATCGTTAAAATCCTCAATTTAGTTTCAAATTTATTTCAGCTAAATATAAACTAACTTTCCAAATTAAACGGAACCCAATAAAATATCCAGGGTTGCCGTTTTAGTTTCAAGACAAAAATAAATATGTAAGTTAAGAAACTAAAATGAAACTAGATTTCAACTTCAATCTTATAATAACATCAATCTTTTGCAAGACGGCAACGAAAGATTAACTTACTACGTTCAGATAAATGTATTGTTTCATTCCTAGCGCACAAACTTGGGTAGTGAACCTTATACCTAGCATTCTATTTTTCTTCTGATTAAATTCTTTGCGGGTCTGAATAGAAGTGGTTCCCGGTTCTCGCTAACGGCGATTACTTTACCTGAAGTACGATAAATGGAATAGCTCTTTTAGATTTTAAGACATTTGTTATAGGTATAAGATATGGTAAAATAAATAGTTTGATATTAAAACAGATATGGAAATGATTTCAAATCGTAATATTGTATATTCAAAACTTAGCCAAAAATTAATATCCCACTAGCTATAACCCGTGGCATCGTTTGTTATGTAATAGCGAAAATTGCAAACTTTCCAGCAATTTATAGATGACTAATTTCGAAAAACTGTTTCATTATGTTCGGAAGTATCTCCTTATTCCAAAAACAGTTATATTTCTAAATAAAATAAAATTTTTGTAGGAAAAAATTACGATAAATTTAAGTTTAAAATACACGCTAAGACGCTCGGTGGTATCATGGCGTCTGTTTGTGTCCACACGTCACCATTATAGTGAGAAAAATGTGATCTTTATATATAAGTGACGTACCTCGCTCTGATTAATGTTCAACTTAACATGGTGGATTGTAGTAGTTATAATTAGAATTGCAATAGATGGCGCTAGATGGATATTGATTATCGATAAAGTTTTATTCGTGTTATAAAACACGAATAAAACGTCATTTTCTAAAAGTGAATCTTAGCTAGATCAATTTATCGCCTCCTAAAGCCCCTGTATACTAAATTTCATGAAAATCATTTAAGTAATTTTCGAGATTCATATAATATATACAGAAGAATTGCTTGTTTAAAAGTGTATTGGATTATAAAGGCAAAGTTTCAATAATATTGAATAACAAGACAAGAAGATAAACTAACTTTTTGAAATGCTCAAGTAAACTTTACCGTGGGAGAGCCAAGCTTCTTCATGAATGGACCGGCTCGACTGGAATGATACCACGACCTCACAGAAAACCGGTGTGAAACAGCGCTTGCGCTGTGTTTCACGGAGCGAGTGAGGATACCGGAGTCCCATAGCCCAACCTCATCTCCCAAAGGCGGCAACGCACATATGCCGTCTCTGGGCGGCGGTAATCAGGCGATACGTGTACTCGTTGGCCATTCCATAAAAACAAACTATATTGCAAAGGTGAATTTGCTTTTTTGATTGAGTGTTCAATTGTTTATTGTATCTTGAATCAGTATATCTTTAACTAATAATCAAGGAATGTGAATTCAGAAAAAAACTACAAAAGAGAAAAGCTGTTATTTTTTTTTATGTATGTGCATCCCAAGGTGACTCTACCCTGGCTGTAGTGTGTGTGTGTGTGCTTGCGTGGTGGTCACACTACTCATTGCGAATGCAGACAGTGAAACAATGCAGCATGATGACCCTCAAAATCGCAGTCTAGTGATGCTTCTGCATCATTGGGCCTCCGGTCTGGCGCACACCAACGAAACACGACAGCACGAATGCTGACATTTTAGTTTGATCTTCTGAGCGAGGGTGGAACCACGCCTGTTGAGTCGACCCGTTCGTGTTAAAATCTGCGTTGTGCTACTAAATTTGAAATTATAAACGGAGACTTCAATTTAATTCTTTGCATACATGTATTTATATTAAATTTAAACAAAAGAAATATATTATGAGGCATTTTGAAATCCCTCGCATAGATTGTAAGAAAGCGAGAATAAAAATGATATTAATCAAATGTAACTGTAACCGATTCTTAATAATCCATCTAACTATCCAACATGAGGTACTAGTTGTAATTAAGTAGCCTGATTGTGTTATGTACTTGTAACATCGCCCCAAGGGAATGTCCCGCTACCATGTTCAAGTGAATACAGGTAGACATACATACTAATGTCTTGTAATTGATTGTGTAGGGACGGGCTCACTGAGGAAAATTATGTGCCATTCGATTTAGAACCATATCTTTTAATATTGGAATGAGTAGATATCAAAATTATAATGAAGTGAATAAGTTAATTAGCTCAAAGAAGTTTATCTGATGTCGAAGCTAATCAGCTAATCACTTAACAAACAACAGTTTAAAAAAACTAAAATACAATTTTTTTTAGTAACCTGAACATTAATGCTGATGAATTTCTAACATAATAATTTATTCTATGAGGATAAAAATCATCTGAAAAAAAACTAGCCAAGCATATTTAAGATAATAATAGATTTTATATCTGAGAGTTTTAACGTAAAATATTTAAGAAAACATGTATTGAAAATAGACCGAATTCATGTTGTCGTGTATCGTTGGTAATTTCGATACCGGATACACAATTGATGTGAAGTATCCCATTCGTGATGAGTATGGTGACCACCACTCTTGGTTTCTGCTCATGCTTCCCATTACGCAAAGTAGAGACACTTTAGCAGGCTCTTACGTAAAAAAGTAATTATTAGATACACTTTTCCTTTTATGTTTTTATAGGTTTTTTTTAATTTTGATAGGTTCATTCATGACTACCATCTATAAGGCAACATTCTCTATCGATGTATCAGTTTCAAAATAAGTTTTCTGACTTAAATTTTATTATTATTCTAAACGTTTTAAGTTGTTCACGGGGTTTACTATACGACCCTAAAATACGACCAACCCTTTTTGTAGCACCCCTATGTGTCCATACATGTGGGTATATGAGATCGCTTCAATTGGTTTTCAATTCCACGAGCGTGCATATTTAAACAGTCAAGAGTGAAGGCGAAGCGTACTTCATTTATTTTTATAGTATTTAGAGTGTTTAAAATATATATTGAAATTAAAAAATGTAGCTTCAATTACATTATAGTGCTCATGATAAGAGCTTAATGATCTCCTGTTTCTAGGTAAAAAAATAGTTTTTAGGTATATTCAGAATGCATCTATTTAGTAATTCTCTAAATGTCCTTTAAAATTTGCTTCATGAAATAAACTCGTAATTGTATATTTTATTTTTTTACTTGTCAGTACAATTTGATCAAAACCTATAAAACACATTAATTTTTAGTAAAAAAAAATATATTTACTCCGTGTGGTGACAAATACTCTATTCATCCCGTGGGGGTTGTAAAAGGTGCTTAAAGGGGAGAGTTACGCAGGTAATCAGTGCAAAAAGAAGGAAGACTTAAAACGAATCCCACACCAACTCGCCTGGTCGTAGTTACGTGGTAAAGTAGGCTAAATCTCTTTTCTAAAGGCCTGTGTCTAGTAGTGGAATTTTAAAGGCTGTTGATGTGTGAAAAACTATATTTTCACTTCATGTATTGAGAGTAGGGAGTCTCAATACATGGAGTGAAAATTGTTTTTGAAGGGAGCCCCTTCCCCCTCTATAGCTTCATTAAACTTCACTAACTTAACGTCACTTAAAAACTGACATCAGTCTTGGAAGTTAGTCTATGAAACCGTGGAAAATTGTGGAGAAGCATGGCTTGCCTACAAACTATATGACTTTGCTAGGAATTTACTCACTTCGGTAATCTCCTCCTCATTTATGAAACGATCGTTGGTTATCGTATTTCCCTAAGTTGTTAAGCTTCACCTTGGCTGGGTAGTAACAGGGTAGAAATCTATTTGAATTGCACTATGATTTCATTATCAAGAAATTATTAGAGAAAATTTATTAATCATTCATTAGATGTTGTATGGTGTAGTTAAACAATTCAGTTTATTGCAGTATTTGGTTGGTTTTATCTCACTTATATTATAAGGGCGAAACTTGTGTGTTTATTATATGTTAATTCATGTTTAAATGTTTTAATTATATGAAATTCGGTACTCGATATATTTGGATTTGAATTACTAAAACATCAGGTTACTATTTATCCAAAAAAACACATCAACTACATATCAACTACTAATTCCAATTTAAACTGACACAAAAAATGATTCTAATACCGACACAAAAACTACTCTTAAATATATCCTAGTAAGGCGTTCAACCGTCCAGAATTGTGGCAGAAATCTCTTAATCCTTTGCATATTTAAGTAAGGTTCGATAAAGCGATTATTCAAACATGTAAAACACATATAGTAAAATGTTTTGCAAATTTTACCCGTGTAATATTAGTGTCCGGTGCCCAGCTAATGCAGAGTAAAGCTGATAATGGGTATGGATATTTTGTAAAACATCTAGGAACCTCACCCAAAATGAGATGTCCGTTGAGTCAAGGACTTGTAATTCCAACGTCTCCTGGACGCTAATTACAGTAATTATTATTTGTTAAAAATAAATAGTAATTGGAATTAATGGCACGAGATTGTGAATGTGTGGAATGTGGATTCGGCCATCATATTCGTTCACCTCAGAAGTAATACAGGAGAGAAGAGGGGGCCGAACACAGCTTGTTAGAGAAATACGAACTTAAAGTAAACAGCCTACCGAAATAGCTTTAGATACAATTTTGCCAAACTGTGTTTATGGATCATTGACCTTCTAACTTGTTTCTTTGTATACTTAAGGGTTTCTAGTTTAGATATATATTGTAAATATTAAGAAAATTTGCAATTTTCATCATAGACGTTTTCACAAATATTTTTTTATTAAAAATTGATTTTCTATAAAATCAGTTTACCAATGATAAGTTTACGTGATAACATCATAAGAAGAAATTGATACAAAATATGCGTCACAAGCAGAAGGCTTAGGCCGATCGTGCCTCTCTATCGCTTGTTCCGCGTACAATGAGTCATGCTTTTTCGAGCGCGCAGCCGGCGTTCATTGATTTATAAAGACGTTACCACGTCAAAAAACTAAAAAAGAGTTCTGATATAAGCAATAAGATAAAAAAAAAACTATGACATTAATAAAAATTTTACTTATTACCTATTATGACTTATTCGTTTTTATGTTAATTAATAAAACTGCCATGTAAAATACTATCTGTCCCACTAATCAAATCATTTAGACGATAATGGAATTTCTGAGAATGAAACACTGGTCTCACTTGTCCCATGGGACTACTGAGACGTAAAAGTGTCAATTGTCCCATCATGAGACAACACCATGGGACTAGTGGGATAGACCCGTAAAATACCTTTCTTGGTTACTCAAGGTTCCGATAGAATTTCACCGATTATTATTATATCGTATTGTCTGACAGTAAAAACGTTAAAAAGCCGTATTTGTGGTGTAGGGAATACAAACCAGACTGTATCTATTTTCAAATAAATATGGGTGCTGTTTAGTTCAAAAATTACAAGAGCATTTTTTGTAACAATATCCGTTTTATATACCTAACCTCAAACATAAAGCAATAAGCTTGTTACAGCATAAATAAAACTACTATTTCTGCATTGCAGCAGTTTAACACCGGAGACCCGAAGAACCTAAATTTAGTTTTTTTTCTTCTAGTCTTGAAGAGATTTGGGTTCTCGGTTCGACTTTAAGTTATTAGTGTTTGTGTTATCTGCTGTATCTTCAAAGTTTGATTTTAATAATAACATTTTAACATAGTCAAAACAGACTAGGAACCTACGGGATAATTTTGAAGAGCAAGTATATTTAAGTAATGTCTATCTGGTGTTCTGGCTTATCTCGAAAATGATTGGAAATATTTTTTTCTACTATACTTTCATAGACAAATCAGAAGTTACATAGCATTCTTTTATTCACAGAAGAAAATAGAATTAAGTTATATTAGATCGATCAAAGTCATGGTATGGGTGGTTATGTATAAAAAGGTTTACGATATCAAAAGATTAGAAACCTATCTAAGAAACAGCTCACTTAAAATCATCTGAAATTAAATAACAAACAAAACAAATTGCCAGTATAAATTGAGCTAACCCAGCCACACACACATAGCGTAGAAAATCGAAGAGAGAGTTTCCCCTTAACAAGATCGAACAGGTTGTAAGGGGAAACGAGATATCGGGACTATTTATTCCAAATTAATAGTCTTCACTCGCATTCTTGCATGTATATGGGTATTGGTACTTATCAAGCGAACATGTTTAAGTTAAAAAGGGTTAACATTAGCATGTGTCTTGAATGTAAGAGAACGAAGCATATAACCGGTGTATCTTTTTTGAGGACCTTATATTAATAATATGTTTATTGAAGTTATAGTCTAGTCATCATTTGATAGATTTACCTGGAACGTTTTCCGGGAGTTTTGGAAATTGGTGATTTTATAATTTTGGCGAATTTTCACTTTGCCACCTCGATATCTTTGCCGCTTACGACTCCCAGTTCCGAATCACTTTACGGCGTGGAAACCCTAGCTGAAGACGTGACAGAGCATGTAGACGATCAATTCACCGAATTTCATGGTGGAGCGCCTGGAGCGATAGGCACCGGCTCCGTCTATGTCCCATCGGCTGTCCCCTACTGGCCCCGGGATATCTGACGCCCTCTTGCGCCGGCACGCGGCGTGGCACTTGATGGACGGACATCTGGCAGGTCTGGAGGCGAGGTTACCGCCGGCCCCTCTTGTTCGGCTACCACTCACGACGCCAAGGCTAAAGGTCGTCTCAGATAAGAAATTGCTTCCTGCGGCGATGGGTCACATGACCTACCTGTCCGTCTGTTCGAAAGACGCAACAGGGAGCGAAGGCTCCAGCCAAGATGGCTGCGCCAAAGACGGGGCTCAAGACGGTAGCAAGAGCTTGAGTGGAATTTCAGTTTTCACTCCAAGACCTCTGCCTGACCCCTCAAATGGTGGTTGGCAGCGAGTAGGGTGGGCTAAGTCAAAGAAGCCACAAAAGTGGGCCAAAAAGGCTGACCAAAAGGCAGCCTCTCACTCTTTTTAAAAGTCAGATCTTCAGCTACAATAGTATTAGTAGATATTACATGAATGGTTAACAGTATGTAAGCTGTTGCTACCTGAATTTCATTTTATTGAAACGCTCCAGAAGCTAACGTACCAATAAAAAAATCACTCACTCAAATCACCATTGAAGGTTTGAACCTAAGAGCCTGTCTTCGCCTCCGATCCGATTCAACTTAAGCTTAAGCATCAACAGTGATTTACTTTTAATTTAAAGCACAAACATCTAAGAAGTGAAAATACCAAAAGTTATAGTCATTAAAAACAATTTGTGTGCATGTGCGAATAGGGATTGCTAAAACCTACAAAATTCAATACCAAATTATCTCCGTAACGAATTTGATGATATCAAAAAACACACCTGGTTTTCAATTAAAACAGGATTTATCTAACCCTGAAAGAAGGACGACAAAATTAATTAAATTAGTCGAACCCAAACAGAGGGTTAATAAAATTGATTCCGGATAAAAGGTGAGATAGAATACTGAAAGGGACAGGAAGTGCTTTATGGCTAATCTGATAAATTGTGAAAAGTTAGTTAAATATAAATCTTGTGCAGTTTTTTTTTTTAGTTTTTAGGATCCATCAACTTAGTAAATGCCTATTGTGAGCCTGACTCACATATTGATGTATTTCCAAAATTAAATATAGCAAAAATTTTAGTTACTAGTTCTCTCGGAGGATATCATGAACTTTAGTTTAGTTATAGTTTACTAAAAGAACACAGTTTCGAGTAATTTGGTTATTAAGTCTAGTCTAAGTGATAGTTTTTCTAGGCAGTGACTACATCGGTGTGGCTTTTGTTTATTATAATAAGGTAGATGAAACTTTAGTCAAATTAGTTACTTTTTATCATCTGTCCAAACGACAACTTTAATTACGTCACTATTTTAGACTAGTCAATTGAGCGATTTATTTCGAAGATTATTTGGTTAAAATTTGTAATAGAAATGAAAAGCTGAAATAATTTAATTTTGCGAGATGTTTTGTAATATTTGTTTAATGAAGGAGACATAAGCATTTATTTACGATACAGTTATGTACTGTATTAGAATGTGTCATGTGTATATGTACCAATAAAAATTAAGAAGTAACAATTTGTGATTTCAGTAAGCGCAGGCACCATCCAGCTTCCTTACATCTGAGCCCAAACAAGGTTAACCTTTCGTTCACGTAACAGATGCGACAATAATTTGTAGGCTGTATCTAGGTAACGGCAATGAGGATTTTTATGGCCAATTTCACAGTCTGAAAACCTTCGTTAAGGTGATAATGGACAATTATAATTAATTTTTAATCTCACTGCTTTTATGGTCATTACAAACGGTAACTAAAGTGGATTAGTGTTATGCAAATGCTGCGGTATAGTAGTGTTGGGATTTTCTATGTAATCCATACCCGCTAAAAAGAGATTGGAGTATGTAATTAAAAGGATTGTTTAAATTATATTAGTTGCTACTCTTACGTTGAACTATTATACATATCCTATCTTTTTGCTCTCGGAGATATTTTTTGGGGGTAAAAACTTAAAATGCAATTATGCGATCTGTAAAAGGTATACACGAGCAGAATAAATAAATAAAAATGTAATAATCATAGTTTGAAACCCGAGGTAAGAACTAACACATAACACACACTAAGACTTGCTTGCCTGTAAGAAATTGTACCTTTTTTATCGAATAGTGGGCAAACAAGCTGACGCATCGCCTGATGGTAAGCGATTACCGCCGCCCATGGACACCCGTAACACCAGAGGCGTCACAAGTGTGTTGCCGGCCTTGGGGGATGGGGAGAGGGATGAGGGGAAGGATTGGATTATGGGCCTCCGGTTTGCTCACTCACTCGGTGAAACACAGCGCAAGCGCTGTCTCACACCGGTTTTCTGTGAGCCTGTGGTATCACTCCGGTCGAGCCGGCCCATGCATGCCAAAGGGTGGCTCTCCCACGCTCACGTCCCTTTTAGTTTTGTGAGTAATCTAATGTACAATAAAGCGATTATTATTATTAAAATATAAAAACACAAAGTTTTAGATTTCCAAGGACTCGCAAACATCTTGCCGTCAATTTAAAATCTATATAGAAATTGACAAGTTCTTTAAATATCCATACTGTAATTTCTCAGGAAAATGTTCCTTCCTCTGGAACTAGGTTTCTTCCAGAAGATTCATTTTCATATGATGTGGCTTACAGATGGATCTGTAAAATGACTGTCGTAAAGAAACAGACAACAAAGAAAAAACGCTGAAATGAACATGTCTTGATCTAGATTAGAGAGATTGTACGATTTAAAAAATCTAGTACGATAATGCAATCGATAAAATATACATCCCCGCTAGTCTATAGTTGACAGTTCTTTTATTTTTAGTGCATTTGAAGAGTGTCCATAAATATATTCAGTTCAAACGTTACAAAAGACATATATAGTACCTGTCACCACATATAATTTAGGAATTCGCATATTTAACAGAAGTTAAATTGATGAGTTCCGAAACGTTGAGTTTATGTGCAAGGACTTTAGCAAGAAAGTCAATTTCTAAATGGGAGTGACAAAATTTCAATAGCATAGCTTCATCCTTATAAATCCAATAATATACATAATTATTTTTTATTGCGGGTTATTTTTTAGGCAATACTTTCTTGTCTTAATTTTTGGCCAAAACTTTTCTGGCGTGAGGGTTGTTTTACTCTTTCAGGGAATATTATTTTACTTTATGTGTACGAAGGGTAGTTTGTTTCTGAAATCCTAGACTTTCATTATTTCACAATAGTCAGTATATTACATATGAAAGTGCAAAAACGTTTGTGACGTAACACTCACAGACGATCGAATGTGAACCTAGAGTCAATTAGTAAGTATAATACATTTATTAAGACTACAAATAAGGAGCGAGGTTCTATCTGCATCTGCACTTGTTACGTAAATTCTGTCATCTAGAACTAAAATGAAAGAGTGCATTACGAAAATTTGAGCCGTGGGAGAGCCACGCTTCGGCATGAATGGGCCGGCTCGACCGGAGTGATACCACGGCCTCACAGAAAACCGGTGTGAAACAGCGCTTACGCTGTGTTTCATCGAGTGAGTGAGGATACCGGAGGCCCATACCCCAATCCAACGCCCCCTATCCCCCTCACCATCGCCTTTCCCCCCAGGCCGCCATAGTGTGGGTCAGCATGCTGCATTGTTCTTTTTCGCATTGAGGATGGTGACCACCACTCTTGGATTCTGCTCATGCTTTCCATCAGGCAAGGCCGAGTCATTTTGGCAGCTTAAATATAAAAAAAAAAAAAAAACCCCCAACCAAACTGATACACAATAAATTAATTAAATGCACAATTTACATGCAAATAGTTGGTAGTGTACTATTTCTCCTTAATTTTTACGTATTACTTGGCCATTAAAGTTTCTGTCATACCTCGTAATAGGTACCGCAATGCGGTTCTTTGGTACTGTACAATAAACATTCTTATTGCTTTCTAAATAAAGTCGTGGAAATAGTAAAATGTTACATTACTCTGTAAGTTCTCAAAAAAAAAAACAAAAAGGTCAGGTCACGCACGATTTCGTGACGCGTTTGAGAACTTTGGAGTTAGGGTTGGCAATATATTAAAAATTAATTTAATAAATTTTAAAAATTATTATCCTTTTAAATATATATGCGTATATGTAAATTAATTAGCCCAATTGCACTCGGTGGTTAGAAACAATCACCGAGGGTAAGTAACGACAGCGCGGTCAGTACCTGGATGGGTGACCGCTGGTGGCATGTTACGATGAGCGTCTCTGTGATTCGGAGGTCACGTAAAACAGTTGGTTCCGGTTGTTATCATAGGATAACATTCGTGAAGCTTAGTTGGAGCCCTTTGGGCGGCTTGAAAACATCCAACGGCAAGATTTACGTAGCCACAACTGGGTCTTGCCAGTCTCATACCCGCACTTTGCCAGCGTGGGGACGTATGGCCTTAACCCTCTCCTGAGACGACACCCGAGCCCAGCAGTGGGAGATTATGGGTTGTTGACATGTAAGTTATTAATACCTGCACGAATTTAGGTCCATATAGTAAACTTTATGGTTAGCTTTACTAAAATACTAGAATACTGTCTTAAGAAAGTAAAAAAGCAAAGCATTTAAATGCATTAAGGGAATAAAAAAAGTAGGCTTATTACATACTGAATTTTAAGTTCTGTCATTCATCATCAGATCATTAACCAAGTTTAGTGCCATTCAGGTCAATGTAAATGATGTTAAGGTCTTTTATCCTCAAATGCAAACCAAATGGGGAATTACTTTTATATGTCAAAGGACTGAAGTGACTGGGTGAACATGCTTTTATTATTGAATCCACCATTTGACACATTGTGTATGAAGTGACAAATAAATGTAATTAAATAAAACAATATGTAAAGGCATGCTCTCGTGGTTGAATGACACCAGAAGGTCAAACGTATAAAACTGTTGAAAATTTATAGAGATTGAAACCCATTCACTGTATGTAATGTGTAATAAAATCTTATCGGGCATTAAAATTTAAGGTTTAGGACTTAAACTCTCCCCGAAATAATAAATAAGTAACCATAGTACATTTCAATAAAATTCTCGTAAAGATCGTTGCTTCCAAGCGGGCCGTCCTTTCGGAAGTAGAAAGCTTATATTGCGATTTGTATGCTTCGCATGCATCTCGATCTGATCCTGAAAATGAGGACCCTCCAGCCACATTAACACGCCACTTCACCAAAGATCTGCCAGATGTCAGCATTGACGACATCGAGATGGCTCTTAGACAGCTGAAAAATGGAAAAGCCCCTGGAGAGGATGGCGTTACTACAGAGCTGTTAAAGGCTGGTGGTAAACCCGTATTAAAGGCGCTCCAAAAGCTTTTCAACGCTGTCCTGTTCGAAGGGAGGACTCCAGAGCCGTGGAGTACGAGTGTGGTCGTCCCGTTCTTCAAAAAGGGTAATAAAACCATGTTGAAGAACTATCGGTCCATTTGCCTCCTGAGCCACGTCTATAAGCTATTTTCAAGAGTCATCACGAACCGTCTTGAGCGAAGACTCGACGAATACCAGCCACCGGAGCAGGCTGGGTTTCGGAGCGGATATGGCACCATAGATCACATCCACACAGTGCGCCAGATAATACAGAAGACCGAAAAGTATAATCAGCCCCTGTGTCTAGTATTTGTGGACTATCAAAAGGCCTTTGACTCGATCGAGATCTGGTCCGTTCTGGAGTCCCTGCAGCGTTGCTAAGTAGATTGGCGGTACATCCAAGTGTTGAGATGTCTCTACAAAGCCGCCACTATGTCCTGAAATTGTTCACTAATGCAATGGAGGACTTGTTTAAGACGCTGCACTGGAAAACGCGCGGTATCAACATCAATGGCGAATACATCTCTCACTTGCGATTTGCAGATGACATCGTCATCATGGCAGAAACGCAGCAGGACCTACAACAAATGCTGAACGACCTGGCTGACTCGTCTGTGCGCATCCGCCTACGGATGAACTTAATCAACATCAACAACCCATAATGTCCCACTGCTGGGCTCGGGTCTCCTCTCAGGAGAGGGTTAAGGCCATACGTGAACGGATGAACTTGGGCAAGACCAAGGTCATGTTCAATGAACATGTACTACCGGAACCGGTTGCGGTACACGGTGCCGTTCTCGAAGTTGTTCAAAAATATGTATACCTCGGGCAGGCTTTGCAGTTAGTTAGAAACAGCTTTGAGGACGAGGTGAACAGAAGAATCTAGCTAGGTTGGGTAGCGTTTGGGAAACTTCGTTGGGTCTTCTCATCGTCGATCCCACAGTGCGTAAAGGCGAAAGTCTTCAATGCGTGCTTCCTACTCGTAATGACGTACGGAGCCGAAACGTGGACACTTACGGTTCCACTGGTCCATAAGTTCAAAGTCGCTCAACGTGCTATGGAGATGGCTATGCTCGGTGTTTCTCTAAGGGGTCGCATCAGAAACGAGGTGATCCGACAAAGAACCAGGGTCATCGATGTAGCCCACAGGATTAGCAAGCTGAAGTGGCAGTGGGCTGGCCACATTTGCCGAAGAACCGAACCGTTGGGGTAAAGGAGTTCTTGAGTGGAGACCGCGTCTCGGCAAACGTAGTGTAGGACGTCCACAGGCCAGGTGGAGCGATGATTTGCGCAAGACGGCTGGCAGGAGCTGGATGCGAGAAGCCATAGATCGAACTAAGTGGCGTCAAATTGGAGAGGCCTATGTCCAGCAGTAGACTGGGTAAGGATAGGCAAAATATTTAACGTAAAAATTTAATATGAGTAATACAATTTATATTACTTACAAACACTACAGGCAAGCTGACAAACCTATTTTAGTGTTGAAATCATCACTAAAGTGATTTTTTGGTTTTATGTTGAAGTTTAATAGATTCTATATATACTGATCTATAAACCTCGATGAGAGCGTTTAAATGGTATTTTCATTATCATAGTAAAATATTAACTATCTGTTAAAGTAGTTTATGGTATAAAAACTATGAGACATTTTTATTTTTAATATTTTAGTGTGCTTCTTCATTTATCCACTTGTGTTTTATACAAAATAAATGTGACATAGAAACGAATGTTATTTAAAGATATAGTAATATAATTTTTAAACAAGCATTTTTTATTTTGAATGGTAAAAAAAACGGTCGAGCACGAGCTAGATTAAATATGATGATATAGTTCCCAAAATAGTTATACCTAAAATAAAGTGCAGATAAGAAAACTAATTAAAGTAATTATAAATTTAAAATTCAGCCTTCACAATATAATCCTTATTTTTTATCGACAATACGTGGCAACCTTGAATTTAGCGACATGTTGAGTCATCATGAATCAAAAAAGTACAGATACGATCTAATCTACCTAGTATTTACATAATTTAGGTACTCAATAAATGTCGTTGATGTACCTATGCAATCGGAAGCGTTTGGTCACATTATTAATGATAGTTGAAGCCTCAAACGGTGTAAACACCAAAATCTACCGTGGAATTGCCACGCTTTGGCATGATTAGGCCGGCTTGACCAGAGTGATACCGCGGTCTTACAGAAAATCAGAATGAAACAGCGCTTGCGCTGTGTTTCACCGAGTGAGTAAAGAGTAAAGTGATACCGGAGGCTCATAATCCAACCTCCTTCCCCATCCACATTGCTATCACCTAAAGGCTGGCAATACACTTGTAATGCCTCTGGTGTTGCGGGTGTCCATAGGTGGAGGTAATCGTTTACCATCATGAGATATGTCTACTCGTTTGCCCATAATTCCTACTAGGTAACCTACATCTTTGAACCGTTTGGGGTCGAGATGCTAAGTTCATGAGGTCCGAGTGCTCGCGCTATGTCTAAACAACTAGCTAAGCAACTCACTGACGCTTCTTGTAAGCCAAAGACCGGTCTTTTTCTACAGAGATTTAGCATTGCCGTTCAAGGTGGCAATGCTGTCAGTCTTTTGAGAACGCTACCAGTAGGCGATGATGCGCAGGAATTTTTTGACGCTTGTATTCAAATATTGTTACTGTTTCTAATTTTTCTATTGATAATATTTGTTTAAATACTCGTTGCCTTGAGTTTGGGCTTGGAAAAGTTCATTCCAAGAAAAATAGGAGAATGAATACGATATAAGTAAAAAAAATATTTATTTTAGGTCCACATAAAATAATTTTACTTAATTAACATTGAAACTTTTAGTAGGTATAGCGATTTATTAAAATATCTTTTTTTCAATACTTTTAGAATTTTAGACAATGATCTGATATTTTTATAACATTATATTACTTGACTGCTTCGGTGGCACTGTGGTAGCGCATGCGACTGCTGTGCTAGAGTTCTCGGGTTCGATTCCTGAATCGGACCAAATGTTCGTATGATCAGAAAATATTTGTTTCGGAGTTTGGGTGTTATGTGTAATATGTATATAACTACAAAAAAAGTATATATGTATTAATATCAGTTGTTTAGTACCCATAGTACAAGGTCCGCTTAGTTGGGACTAGATAAGGTTGTGTGTTAAAATTTCCGAAAAAAAAAAAATATTTATCAAGTACTCAAGTACAAGTACAGAAGTAAGTAAGTCAAGTACTCATATTTCCGGGATCACAGTGAATTACTTTAAAAACACACAGTATTGACGTGGAACAGAGCTTGTCATTAATTTAGTTGTGATTGTGGAGTTCCGTAATCAATAAATTAATGACAACTCAAAAGCTGTTCGGAGTATTCAATGTAGCAAGACGAGAAGTTTCTTAACTAACCGTCAGATGTTACTTGTGGGTACATGAAGAACCCAGCAGATACTTGTACTGAGGACTGAGTTCTGTAGAATTTAGAGGCTACTAAACAAGAATAGTTGTATTCTTGTTTGGGATGTTAGGAAAACATTTCGATGCATCTAATTGAAGTTAGTGCTTATAGCCTGGAAGTAGAGATTTATATGTTATCTTTAAATCATCAAACGTGCACTTCAAGGATAAGATTGGTAAATTAGGAGTTTCTTGATTGAGAGAGAAGGATAGATAAGTATGAAGAGAAATGAGAATAAGGATTTTTTGGCAATAAATGCCAACGGCCAAAAATGTATAAGAAGGATTTTGACAATGCTAAGAAGCTGTTTACATACTATAATAATTTTAATTACTGGATTTTTGTTTTGAGATTAGGTAGGCTACCTGTTTTAGTCTCCCTTGTATTTTATTGAAGAACTTTTTTACCAATATTGTAATTAAATAAAAGAATTAATAATACAAATAATAACGTATACCTATTTAATTTACTAGAAAAGAATTTAAAATGTATCAAAATTGTTTACTGACAGCTATAGCACTATATCGTGTATAGTCGCGCGCGTTTTGTAAGCGAGCAACTAAAATATTTTGTAACGAGTTGTCACCGAGCTACAAGTACCTAATCTTTCGGAACGAAATTCTGTGGTAGCGCTCATAATAACTTAATAGGATACAGTCTCAAATAAAATGTGTGGTTATATTACTTAAAAAAAGTAAGTTACATACTTAAGAGTCGAGTTGTATTAAAATCTTTTATCTAATACCTTGGAACGAACAAATCTTGTAAATATATGTACATAAATATAATGTGAATTTCAGTAGCGGCTTCAAACGATTTTCACGAAAATTAGTATGCATATTCATTTCTGGTACATTTACAAAAAAATTACTTAGTAAAGCCTGGTCATCAAGGTACTCTTCGTAGAAATGCCTACATAAAAATTTAAGCTGAACTACAATATATATAATTAAGGTTTTTTACTTTAAAAATGTATTAAATTTCATTTTATGGAACTCCGTCTAGATAAAAGCATTTATTTTCATTCAAAAATTAAATTTGAAACATTTGTTTAATTTTAAAAAAAATTTTTGCATGATTTAAATAACAATATTTAAAATCAATCAAACATAATCAAATAAAACATGTTATTATAATAACCCACCCTGGATCGCTCCCGGCGAAATAGTGCCATGATGCAAGCAGCGTTGGCCCGCTGGAGAACAATGAACATCCTTTGCACCAGGAACGAACCAGAGCGGGAGTACCCATATTTAAGAGTATTCCGCAATCAAACTTTTGACCTCCGGTCCCCAACTGACCAAAGTTTTAAGTTTTGTAAAAATATTACCCATAAAAGTTCTTTTAATGACAGATAAATAATCGTCATGATGTTTGTTTCTAAAAACAGTTATATTGAAACTGCGAAAATTGCCATTTTGCAATATTTGTAGTGTTTCATACATTATTTTGCATGTATGACATATGTATAATGTATATATTGCCAATCAAAAAGTCTATATTTCGAATCTCGGGTCTTGCCAAAAGTGTTATTTAGTTTTTCTGATTATATAAATACTTAATAACAGCTCGTAGTTTGAAAGTTGGGGTCTGAAACCCGTGCATCGGAGAGCACGTAAAGCTCTCGGTTCTGCGCCTGATCTCTCCCGGTAGTATCGGTTAACCGTTCGGATTATAAGAGAGGGGGAACAGAGAGTGTATCTGTGTTTGCTCACATATTTGTGCACCATAACATCTCCTGCGTAGTTGGCTGGTCTCCGTTGAGAGTGGCCGCCGTGGCCGTAACCGGCTAGGAAAATATCATATGTACACCCCTTATCTAATCGCAGAATGCATCGAATTGCACATAAACCACGTAGGTGTAATGCCCTAAATATTCCAAAATACCCCATACGTCCCTATTGTGGAATTGTGAGGCTTTTATAAGCTTACGAGGCGTGTAAACGGCTAAAGAGGTATTTATAGCTTAGGGCGATCAAGGACGTGTTTGATATAGGTTATGTTTGGGTTTGTGATTCTTTACATAAAAGCTACCGATATTTTGAACTTAGAAAAAACCTTCCAAAAACCGTGTCCGAGTATTTTGAGTATTTTTTTCTCAGTCAACTTCCAACTAGATGAATCTCGTTTTCTCTCTTAAAAAGACAACTCCCGCATTAGGAATATGTGACACGGGGTTCTTTACAAACATACATGAAAGGGACACAAAGTACACCCAGACTTAGAACAATAATTTATGGATTACACAAAGTATTGTCCCATGTAGGATTTGAACCCACAACACTTGGCGCAGTAGGAAGCGGTGTGGCGACCACTGAAACCACTTTTTTTTTTTTTTTNTGACGTGGTGGAATGCCTTTACGCACTTCGCTCCCCCCCTGCGGGTACAAGGGCTTCGCTTCGTGTGGGACTCCTGACTGACACCAGCCAGACTACCCACTAAACCACCACGGTGTGCCACTCTGCGCCTGAGAAGGGAGGGATCCAGGAACCGCTTTCTTACGCCATCCGGACCCACCACTGAAACCACTAGGCCAACCGTGTAGTCAATAGATAAAAAATTTAAAAAGCAAAAATATAAACCAGCTATGTAAAATATTTGGTAAATTTTATACAGCTCAAGTCATTGTTTCGAATCTATTGATGCCACGTTCAGGCGATACGGTGGTACATACTAAGACTGCCAAAAATATAATCCTTCCATTGACGTAGACGGGTAAAATAAATGGCGAAAATATCTGGTGACTTTTAGACAGCAAATAAATAAAATAAAATAAATAAATAAATAAGTATTTTCGGACATTTTAACACACAACGCCATCTAGTCCCAAACTAAGCAGAGCTTGTATTATGGGTACTAGATAACTGATATTAATACTTATATACTTTTTTAAATAAATAATTCGGACATCTATCACACAATACTTTCAGTCCCAAACTAAACAGAGCTTGTATTAATTATGAGTACTAGATAACTGATAGAAATACATAATAACTTTTTTTTTTGTAAATACAATTATATTATGCATAGAAAACATCCAAACTCTGAAACAAATGTTTGCAGGTCATACAAATATTTGATCCGACCCGGAAATCGAACCCGAGACCTCAACCTGGGACCTCAACCTCTTACCGTGGGAGAGCCACGCTTCGGCATGAATGGGCCGGCTCGACCGGAGTGATACCACGGCTTCACAGAAAACCGGTGTGAAACAGCGCTTACGCTGTGTTTCATCGAGTGAGTGAGGATACCGGAGGCCCATACCCCAATCCAACGCCCCCTATCCCCCTCAACATCCTCCTTCCCACCAGGCCGCCATAGTGTGGGTCACCATGCTGCATTGTTCTTTTTGGCATTAAAGATGGTGACCACCACTCTTGGATACTGCTCATGCTTTTCATCAGGCAGGGCAGAGTCATTTTGGCACCTTAAATATAACAAAAAAAAAAACCACAGCGGTCTATCAGTGAACAATCAGTGCTATGATGTTATTCCAGGGATTATTCACACATTTATTTACGTATTCGATATTCAAGAAAATTCGAGAAAATACCCAAAGCCAAAATTTAGGCTTAATCTTGTCTCGAGGTTGAAAGTAAACAACAAAATTAATCCAAGCAATTTTCACAGGCTTCAGGGCGTTAAAAATTGTAATAAAAAACATTTTTTATAGAAAAAGGTATAATTAAACAATTCAACAAACGTTAGAAAAACGGTATAAAAACATCAGATCTATATACCCGTACTAATTAATCCAAGCATCATAAAATTTTGCATAATACCTTACTAGGGGTACATAGAAGGTACAGGATTCAAAAATATATATGCCGTACAGGCAACTCAAAGGTGTGCAATGCATTTGTGACTGGCGACGGTTTAAGATCTTTATTTCCTTATAAGAATTACAATTCACTTACTGAGAAATAAATATTTCAAATTAAATTAATTAAAATTACAAAGAACAAAATACGAAATGCAACAACAAATGACTTAAGGTGAATACTGCAAATAAGTCGCATCCAAAGCTCCAACGTTATCACATTACATGGATTTTGCAACCATACTGCTACTAGATGTGGCAAGCACTGAATTTAACAATTTTGTTAAATATATTGTGTTTATTGGTATCCAGCGCCGACGTTCTTCACTTAGGTGATCAGTTTGCTTGATTGACTTTGTAGTGGATTCATCTTTTACCTTTGGTGTTACCATTTTGTTTAATAAAATTTGTAGGTAAGAGAGTAACATGCAAACTTTGTTTTCTTTGGTTTTAGATCATTGAGTTAATATTCTTGTATTATAACTAGAGATGGTCGTTTTTATAAAAACGTTTTTAAGCAACGATGCCAGTACACGATGCCGGCATCCGATGCCGAAATATTGAAAAACGGATGCTCGCAATATCCGATGCTTCACCGAATGAGAGCGAGCGAGAAAACGCGGTGATGATAAGTCGAAGCATCGATATTGAAGCTCGCTCGCTCACTCTCGGTCGGACCGGCAGTTGTGCGAGGTTAACAATTATCGAAATATAATTAAAGGCGTGCATGAGTCATTAGTGTCACAATACTAGAAGCGACATTAAATTTGAGGTCAATAAAGATCTAACTACAATTGCATTAAAATTTAATTTTAACTAGTTAATATTTGATGTTATGTTGACTTTTCTTCAGTGCGTAATGTGTGTATCTGAGTGCCTAGTTAAAAGGAAAGCGTATTTAATTATATTCTCTAACATGTCTCTAAAAATGGCAGACAGCTGATGGGAAAAAAACTTTTGTTTTAATTTTTATTTGTTATAATTGTAATGTAATAAATAAAATGTTCCTATTTATTTTTATGGTACAATCATGCACCGATATTTCATTACGCTCAAGTCTCTTCTTGTGAAAGCGATATCTTGGGTAGAGAAATACTGCCTCTTGTTCAGGGTTAAGTTTGTTTATGTTTTGATTTTTTTGTCATCATTACGCACGAAGTTTAGAAGAGGGCGACATACAGTAATTTAAGTTCTTTTCTTAATGTCAACTCTAATTTTGTTAAAAGTAAGGACTAATATTAATTACCTTAAGTCTATTTTATAACCTCTTTACCTCTTTTTTATCAATATATCTATATTTGAATAATGTAAGTTACTTAGGAAAATTCTCTCCAGTATTGTATTAGGTTTATTTTGAAAAATAAAGTTATGTTTATGTTTGCGTTTATATACCTGCACGTAATGTTGAATATCGTATCTAAATAATATTATACATTAAGTATTAAATAATTTCATTATGGCACCGTTACCAACTACTTATCTAACATTTATAGCCGGCAACTAATTTTACCAAATTGGAATTCGCATAATTAAATCGATGCCAGAAATAACGATGCCGGCATCGGATGCGGTTTACTAAATAACGATGCGCATCGATGACAAGATTTAACGAAAACGCCCATCTAATTATAATGTTGCACGAAGGTGGGTCGCGCGGCCGCCGGGAGCTGACTCGCCGGCACCGGCGCCCGCGCCACCACCTCGCCAGTCGCTTGTTAGCTTCGACGCGGAGTTCATGTCGCTTGATTGTTTACTTTCTCTTAACGATCGAGTTGTTTTAATGCGCTTTTATAACCTCTATAGCATAACACAATCATCAAAAACCTTTAACAGTCCGATGCTGGACATAGGCCTCTACCCAGAAGAGGTTTTGGCCTACTGACTCACGCTCTTCAGATAGGTTGGTATATAGTTTGTTTCAAACGTTCCTTCTCATTGCAGTATATCAGAAAAGAGCGTACTCCTTCTTTAAGACCGGCAACACACTTGTGACGCCTCTGGTGCCATGGGCGGCGGTAATCGCTTGCCACATGGACACATATTCAATTAAAAAAAACACAATAATCTCATTCATATAATTCGATTGACTGTTGAATGTTGTACAGTACACATGATGTATATATTTCAAGAATTTTAGCCATAAACAAAACCTGTTAATAATTTATACAAATAAATAAAATTGGAGTGTCTGTTTGTAATATTAAAATAACCGCTTTTTACTTAATGCAGACGTGGACGTATGGGACGTCTGGCCTTAACCCTGTCCTGAGAGGAGACTCGAGCCCAGCAGTGGGACATAATGGGTTGTTGATTGACTGAATGCATATTTATGTATACACGGTACATATACCAAAATAACATATTTTAGAATTTTTGTCTGTCTGGTTGTTCCAGCTAATCCCTGGAACAGCTGGACCGATTTCGACGACACTCACTGGCAGATGGCTGAAAATATAAGGAGTAACTTAGGCTACTTTTTAAATTAGCTTAGCCCTGCGGCTTTGCACGCGGTTTCAACAACAAGCGTAGTTAACACCGCGGGGCTCAGCTAGTAGTAAGTTATATCAATCGATTTACTTAGAAACTAGCAACAGGAAAAACCACTTCATGTCGTTCTTACGAACTTTTACAAGACACGTGTAAACATTCGGTTCGTTCAATCAAAGTTTGCACGATGTACTAAACTTTGGGAACATTAAGGAAGCGGTAATGGTTAACATCAAAGAGTCATAGTCGCAAACAGACGTCTGTGTATGATATAGCGACGGGCCTTTTGGACTCTGTAGTTCCGTATTTTCATATTAATTTTACATCAGGTTGCATTATAAAAGGGTATGTATACTTACTATAGGTATATTATATATATTGCGTATCCTTAAATCTACCGACTGTAAACCTTTGTTTCTTCAGAAAACCGGCAATCACGGCGGTGATGTTCGTGACGTGAGGTACTCAGCGATGACAATAGAGTCCTCTACCACACTTTAATTTCATTATTTAATAAAAGTTATATAAATATTTATAGCAAACAGTTTCTCAAATTATGATTAAACACTGGTCATAAGCTGCAATTAGTTGAAGCGCAAGAAACTTCCTAAATAATGGCCTTTGTCGTTGCTTTTACACAAATTTTAATGCTACAAGTAAATAATACCTCCATTTAATAATAGCGACCAGTTCTATGCAAACGCAGAGCCTTCAATTAAGACAGCATAACTTTAGTTGTTACGTCACTACCAAAATGTTGAAACTGTACCGAACTGAACTTCTGTTCATGAAGAGCTTAGCCTTCAATGTAATTAAGAAAGCTAAGTACAGACAGTTGTTGGTCTGTTAATGGTTACAAGTTTCCATTGGGCATAGTCGACAATAGAATAGAATAGAATACACTTTATTGTACAACAGATATAACAGTTTAGATAAATATGTTATTGTTCGGACTGGTTTGTACAAGTACGTGTGTTGTAATTAGAAAAGAGTGTAAGAAATGTTTAAGTTTGCTAATAATATATGTAAATTTTCTTCCTAGCTTTTATTAATCCCAAGACTACTAGTTCAACCGGTTTTGTCTAAATGTCATATTTTACTGGAGCGTTTCCCATTAGAGCTTCTCTGTAGTAAGCTCGTACTGAATTAGAAAGGTTAAATAGTTGTCTGTATATTTGAGAGTACTGACTTTTCAATAAGAACTGCTAATGATAACCAAGATCGACTTGAACATGCTCTCTAGCCGTACATACGGCTGTAAAACCTTGCAGATTCTCATGTCATGGACATGCCGATATTATCTTATGATATGATATTACTAGCAAAAGTCAGTCACGATTTTTTACGATACCTGAAAATCGGAATCATAAAATCGATCGATTGTAAGGATATCACGGTCTTACAAGAAACTATTTCATTCCCCGTTTTCCCCAAGGTCATATCCGAAATCTGTCCAACTCCAAGGGAAAAAAGAGAGGGCACAAGTGTTATAATTTGACCTATAAAACCGCACGACAGAGCGATAACACGTCATTTCTATGAATATTACCGTTAACACCTGGCATACAATACAGCAATATTAATCCTTCAAATCATCGCCCTCCAAAACCGTTATCAAGAGATCGTCGATGTGTTTGGAATAACTCCAAAACTCGGTCGTTCCGTTACACTTCGGTGTGTGACCTGTGACGTCACGAGGCCGGGAGCCGTGCCAATCGTGATCAGAGCTCGCCAATTAAAAAACAACGAATTCAAAATGGAATCGTGGTTCGTTTTGTGAGTTATGATGTTTCATTTTTTATTTTGACTCGTTTTTTTTTAGTAAAACCACCGTTGTTGGTGTTCAAAAAATTAAATCTTTTAGTGTATGGTAAAAGAAAATATGAGGCTGTTCAAAACATTTTTTCTCCTCAGCTTGATAATTATTTTATAGTTATCGACAACTTAGGTGCCGCCGGTAACCGCCTCCAAAAACGGACGAAGATCTCAATCAAAATGTATTTTTTGAACTTTTAACCATTATTATATCTTTTCAACAAAATGAATCCGTCATTCGTAAAACATTTTTTATGTATATTCGTTCATATTTTCGCCGTTTATGAACTGATTTAAAAATTCTCTTTGCATTGGCTTTGCCATAGGAATCTGATAATGGGATTCCAAGGAAATCAAGAGCTAATTGAAGTGCCGAAAAATTATAAAGCCAAAAATAACATGATTCTATCTATAATACGTAACCGCAGCTCCAGCAGACGATTATTAGGTATTGAAAAAAATTGTTACATAGTAATTTACGGCAGTCAAATTAAAAGCAGATTATTTTTCTTTAGTATTTTCGTTGATGTTATTTTTGAATTGTTTTATTTTTAAACATATATCAAATTTAAACATTAAATACTTTAGTATGTTTTTTCCCACCAGCTCGGTTACTAGTCTATTTATTATTTCTTATTAAGCTAAATTAAAAGAGTGTGGTAAATAGACCGTGTATTAGGGGGAGAATAATATGCATCAACTATGCTCATTTGGTTAAATGCAACGAAATTGAAATTGTTGGTTTGTGAGATTTGATCTTTTGACACTAAATGAACGCAAAAGTAATGTCGTTAAAATTTAAAACTTCACAAATACGTACATGTACATCTAAGTTTCTTGACTCAGTTGTTCGGGAATTTATTACACGACGGAAGTTTTTCCAATGTCTTCCTTGTAGCAAGTCGTTCGTTTTAGTACTTGGTAAACTAAGAGTGGGATGTTTGTAGGTATAACTTGAGTTTTCTGTTACAAACTATACATTCAAAAACGAAACTATAAAATAATATTGAGAACATGATATTGAGATGGACAGTGAGAAGCTGGAGAAGCATTAGAACTTTAATGATCTATTTTATAGGCGATACTTGTGGTTATTTTTCTTTATGTTAATCAATCATGAACGATGAGGATGTTGAAACCTGACTCGAAAAAAAAGCTCATAGTCCAGTTGCACTCGATGATTAGAAACTATCACCGACGGCAAGCAATGCCAGCGTGGACAGTACTTGGACGGGTGACCTGGGTCTCCGTGATTCGTAGATCACTTTCAGCAATCGGTTCCGGTTGTTATCATAGACTGTTACAGTCGTGAAGCTTAGAGGTCTTTGGGCGGCTTGAAAACATCGTTCAATTACGTAGCCACAACGAGTTCTTGCCAGTCCCCAACCCGCACTCGGCCTGCGTATGGCCTTAATCCTTTCCCGACAGGAGATCCCAGTAGTGGGATATTATGGGTTGTTGATAAGGAAGCAGTGCAACCTTCAAATTCAGTTCGCGCTCAGAGTTGCGACGGTCTGATGCCAGTCACTCCGTCGAAAAACGGTAAAACTGGCTACTAATAATTACTACTAATTTAGTAGTAGATTTCATATAATTTGGGAATGATAACGGCTAGAAATATGAAGAATATTATGGTGTGAGACGGTAGTGGACGGCTATAAGTTGGCAGAGCCAGGTTGGAGGGGGGATTACCCTGCTGAACCACGATATTCAGAATTCATCTTAAATTGGAGGCCCTGCTAATCTAATTTGCTAGATCCTGTCTGCTAAAATAGTAAAATAGTAAAGGTTCAATTCACAACCAGGTTTTTTTGTGTAATAAACATGTGTATGTGGGTGTGTGATGTGATGATCTGTGTCGGTGTGTAATTTATCTACGACATGTTTGTATTTGGAAGTATATACTAAGTGTGCCTGTTTATCATAGTATAAGCTCTACTAAATTTGGTATTAAACTGCCGTGTGATTTGGCAGGAGCTGGATGCGAGAAACCGAGGATCAAACTAAATGACGTGTTGAGAGGCCTATGTCCATCAGTGGACTGCGATAGGCTAATGATGATGTATTAGGAGTGTTAAGTTATTATTGGCAATTCTCATTTATGTCTTACGATTAACCAAATTAATTTTACATTAAACTTAACTGTCGCTGAATTTACCATCATTTCACGTAAAAAACTATTTATGTGTCATTCAAGATGTGCCACAATGGCATCGCTTCGTGTTGACGTCACACGACCTAGGTCGACAGCACAATCAAGCTACTATGAAATATTCATACACTTCTTATTCACGAGCAGTAGTTGAGTCATTTGTGAACATTAATTGCAGCTGTAACATTAATTCTGGCGTCTATTTCCATAACACAGACGGACAAGCAGAAACAGTTCTTTATTGGCATTGTCTTGAACTAAAAATGTATTTAGTTTTTGAAGTAGAAGCAAAACGACAAATAATACCATGGTTTAACAACAATACCAACATATTTACAACAGATTAATAAACTTTAAACACTTACACACGACCGCCTGATAACAAGCTAAGCTAAACCGTGTACTATAGTTATCAGACTACTGACAGTCAAACTTAAATATATGGAGTCAATCAAACTTAAATAAATGTAGTCAGACACAGAACACACGTTCGTGTGTATACCACAACAATTTGCCGTGGGCTCAGATTCAGCTCACAACGAACAGACTTGTCATTATAACTCTCTCCGCTTAAACGCAGGAAGAAATAGTTTTGGTGTATATACATTGTAAGCTATGTTTGTGGGTAAGTTGGTAGGTGATTCTGTGATTTGTTTAGGCAACATTGCTATTACGCTCTCGTTTGCTGTTGGGTCCAACTTGAAAGCAGAAAACACCCTTTGTGACTGTTGAAACGTCGCCGTCGTGGACTTGATGTGTTGGATTGATGCAAACAAAATAATCTGAGGCATATATGTCTGTTATCGCGTGAAACAGTAGCATATTTCATTTCTTAAGAATCTAAGTATTTTTATACCGTTCTTATAAATAATTTCATCGATTCAAGGCACAATTATCTTTAGGTTTTTATTATCAGCAGGTGTAAACCTTTCCGTAAGTATAGTGCCACTTATTATTCAAAAAATAATCACTAATTATCTTCTTTCTAAAGTTAGTTATGTCAAATTTAAATCCCTCTCAAATAGCTGTTCTTGAAGTCATATAAAAGAGGACAAAGCAACTACTCACATTAGCGAGAACTCCTCATCCCGAGTTAGCGACAAATCTGGAAAGTTCTTAGCCTTCCCGCTTTTCCTTATACCCTTTTGAATTTTAGAGAGAGGATGTAACAAATTTAGATCTTTATCCGGTAAAAAACGGACTGGTAAGTAGGATCTGAAATATTTAAAAGTATTATTTGCTAGGTACTTTTTGTTATATTTTAAACTAGCTAACCCGGCAGACTTCGCACCGCCACATTCATTTTCGTGAAAGTTTATTGAGTTTTAGCTTATTTTAGTAAGCCCGTGTTAACTTCCCGCAGGTCCACAGTGTATATGACTAAGCGGACAAGGAAAATAGAACAACTCCGATTTTCTTTTTCTTTTTCTATACAAACCCTGACTTGACAATAACATACACACAAAAAAATTTTCTAATTTAATGCAGTCAATCCAAAGTTACGAGCGTACATACATATTTGTGATTCATTTTATTTATATAGATGATTATAACAAATTCTGATCTAAAGATGATAATTTCAATAACATACATCAATTAAATATGTTCTATTTACTTATGACTATTTTAAAAGACTATATAAAAGAGGAAACTATTTATTTTTGTCATATTCAATCACTTTTTTATTCTTATAACATTTGTTTTTAACTATTAGCCTCAAACAATAGAACATACCTCCAATAATCATTTTTTCGTGTATATTTGAATTTAAAAACATCTTAGTGGGCAATTATTTTGATTTGAGAAAAGATGCACTTGCAATGTCTTCACTTCATTTTGACCCAAAAAAACCGGTCCGATTCGGACTATGAAGTGTGCAAACTGCAGTATCACTAAGTTGCTATATTCCGTATAATTTGTAGATTCAGAATGAATTAAGACAAGAGTTGAGGATCATGTACTTTCAGAATTACTTCTAATCGGATCTTCATTTACATGTAAGATAAAAAATTGTGACATCTGTATGTGTAATTCTTTTGGAAGTAGTTGACGTATTTAGATGCAATTGGGTACTGAAATTGTTGGTATTAGAAATTGTGAAATAGAAATGTTTTTAATTAAAAAATAAGGTTCTTCAAATTAAGGAAGAAAAGGTTTTTTTAAGTTGCCTGAAAATATTTACGTTTCACCCTTTCTTCATGTTCCAAAATCTTGTATATTTCGTATGATATACTTATTGCTTGGTCTTATTAAAGTTTTAAGAAAAAATGACAGTGCTGATAGTGAAATATTCAGAAAATTATTGCACAATTATTCACAAATTTATTTTTGATATACTATAGTCAGTGATTCTTAATTTATATTTACTATAAATATATTCAAAGTAGGTCATGCACGCCAGAATTTGCTGTAGAAGTCTGTTTGGTGCTGCGTAAATCGCTTCTAAATGCTATGAAAACCTGCAGAGGTTTATTTCAATACACATCACATCACAACTTACAGTTAAATTGTCTAGTGTAAGGCGCCTATTGTGCAGGTACCATATGCAGCTTGCACCAGTAAAGGGAAACCAACCCTGTAACACGTAGTATGTTTGAACACTATAAATTTATGGTGTAGAAGAAAACGAACCAGCCGTTGTTGTGCTAATGGGTAAAAATTAATAGTATATTTAAAATTTTTCCAGTGCAGGATTTGTATCTGTATAGACCAGAAGACAGTTTCAGTGCCAGTATATGTATGTCTAATTAGTTCATTGTACTGTGCACAGAGTATTTGACTGAAGGATCTGTTTGGCAACCATCGTCAAGAAAGATTTTATAGGCTTCAATCGAAGACAGCCATTTAGGAAATATCCCAAATAAAACCAATATTTAGATAGTCAAAATAGTAATGCGATAAAATTACAAAAATAATGTTCAAACCTAGAAACTATCTGGACAGTGAGCAACAGTTTCAGAGTTTTCAGTTGATACAATTTACAAAATTTATGTGTATCGTTTTCCGAGTAAGAAACATCCAACAATATTACTGGTACCGAAACAAACATTATTCGTTTCAGAAAATCTTATTTCACGTAATTTTGCCTCTCTTTCAACAGTGAATTACAAATAAGATTATTTTTTATATAAGATTTGTTTGGTGAAGGCAAATGATTTGTAGCAAATTATTGCACTATTTACGATGACATTAACATTATTAACATTAGACGTATTCATTGTTTGGTTTTTTGTTGTTTCTTAAATTCTTGTTTATAACAGTAATATGCAAATTTGTGTTATTTCTTTCAGAGAGTAAAGGAGTAATACAGAACAATAAGCTCATCGTATCTTAATGGTCTTATTCCCATTGTCTAACTCTGTCCTTATGAATTCTATCAGCAATACCACCAACTATAACTAAAGCTTCAATTAGGTATTTTACTTAACCATATAAAGTCAACTTGATCGAGATCAGCTATAAAATACTCGATCATAAGTGAGTTTAGTATGAACACGGATGAAATTACTTTTACAAACCTACAACAGTTAATCAAAAATTTGTTTAGTACGGATGGTACCTTATATAAAGTAATAGCTTTTTCCTACATAATTCCCGTTACAAAAACAAATATTTTTTTGTCAGAATGTTAATTATGTATAACTAAGATGTACTACTGAACTGTTATATAATAATATTTAAAAACCGTTTTGTTGACCAGCCTTTTTTTATTTTTTTTTTATTTTGCGAAAATCCCCTCGAATACCACCGAGTGGTGGTTATGTCGGACTCGAACCGACTAAAAATCGCATACCATCTCGGGTACTAGAAGCCAGAGAACCAGGTGTACCCTCGGAAGGAAATCCCTGGAACCCCGACGTACCTCGGACCACTCACTGTGTAGGAACCCTCGCGTTCCTATTCTATACAGAAAAGGGCGCGAGCACTTTTTGGGGCTCGCGCCGCCACCCGGGCCTGCTTCTGCTAGGGTAATAGGTAGCCTCATCTGTCACCCTTAGGCTTGCGCTTATGAAGGACGGGGATCATTTAGTGATTTCCGGCGCCTGAGTCGTCTGCGGTACTTGGCCCGTTCCCGGGCCTAGCGGACAAGGAGAGTTCTAAACCTCTTTCGGTCCCACTCCGCCATCTCCTTCGCAAGCATAACTTACTTGCAGAAAGAGACGGCAGAGTTCCACGCGCTCTCGCTCTGCATCATTGCCGCAATCATGTTCCCGAGCGAGAGAACTCCTACCCCGATGGCCGCCACGAGGTCACGCCTCAGCTCGTCCCACGCCGGACTTGCTGCCAGCGTGTGGAATGCCTTGTCCAAGGTCTGGCCATCGCAGTGGTGGCACTCAAGATTTGGCTCCTTGCGGATCAGACACAGGTGCTCTCCGAAGCACCCTTTCCCCGTGATCACCTGTGTCAGCCGGTATGAGAGTCTCCCGTGCCTCTTACCTCCAGGTCCCAGGTGCTGGAGTCCCGGCCAGGAGACTTGCCGCCTCAAAGGAGATTGTACGGTAACCCCTTATGATCCTGATAGCCAGCACTCGTTGCGGTCGTCGCAATAGCGCGATATTGCTGGCCTTCAGGGCCTCATACGAACGCACCGTGAAGCATCCAGTCGTAGCCAATGTTCCATAAGAGCGGCTCTAAGACCGACCCCTGCGGGACACCGCGCGACATGTAACGTCTGCCGAGACCGGTTCTACTTGATGGATGTTAAGGGTAAACAAGGGCTCTCTCTGACAAATACGCCCCGAAGATGCGGCGGAGGTAGAAAGGCACTCGGTGATACACTAGTGCATCCCTGATGTAATTTCAGGGCAAAGTATTGAATGCGTTGGCGATGTATAAAGAGCCCGCCAACACTACTTCATGCCGGGAAACCGTTTCCTTCACCATGGCCCTTACGCGCATGATTGCATCCATGGTGTAACGCCGCTGACGGAAACCGTACTGGTTGTCCGCCAGTTCCGGCCCTACCTGGAACCGGCGCCTCATCATCTAGAGCCAGGGCCCAAGCTCGGTCTGGAATGCCATCGGGTCCTGGGGCGGTGCTTTTAGCTTTTAGCCGTTGCACCGCCAGCGCTAGTTCTACTCAAAAGACCTCCGGCACGTTGACATCCTCCACGTTAGGCACCTTGGGCGTCGTGACGGAGCCATCTGTGATGGAGTGAGCTCCACCAACTGCGATGTAAATAGGGTGCCGATGACCCCCTCAAGCAGGTCTGGCTGTAGACACGGGGTCAACGGCGGGGCCCACGGGCGCATCTTACCTCTAACCATGCGGTAAGGGCGTCCCCATGGGTCGTGCTCCAGTGTCTCCACATTAGGGAAGCCGCTAAGACTTCCGCATCCAGTCTATTCCTTGTTCTTACCGGCTAAGAAGTGTCTTACTTCCTTTTTATGGATTAATGTACAATTAATCAAAACTAAATTTTAGTGTAAGTCTTTAAAACGAAGCAGAGAAATCAATACATACACAATAGATGTCTTTTTTGAGACGTTGAATTGATTCAAAGTCATATAGTTAGGTTCTTGATTATAAGGATGGTTACTTTGGCAATTCATTTTAGAATAAAAATGTAGGTAATATCGTAAACTCGCCGATTTTTTCAAAATTACTTCAGGCCTTGGTAGCCATCTGTCACTGTTATATTTGAAGGAATGTAATAAGTTACGCTCCGATAACCACACTACTCGGAAAGGGTTTTTTTAACTCCGGTTTACTGTCAGGCACCACTCTGGTCGAGCTAACCTATAATTTGTATGCAACCATGGCTCTCATGCGGTTGAGATTTCGACAAAAAGTCAAGGTGAAAATGAACAAAGTAACCGGTTTGCTACTTGGCATAGATAAAAAACTAAATGGACACTAATAAAAATGATAGCAACTAGAAAAAAAATTCAACTCACTGCATGATTTTAAGCAAGCAAAAGTTAAAAATAATTTTATTAAGTAGTAGAAACTGCTTCTTAGCTCTTGAAGACACGAAAAATAAGAAAACTACGAAAGGCAAAAGTCACATTCAATTTTGCCGAGTTATACGGCTCCAGGAGCTCTGTGACACAAAAAAAGAAATCACGGCGACGCTGAAATATTATGTGACTAAATAAAAATGCTGTTTAAATGGTTGTATAAATCTTTGCCTTCCGAGTTGAAATCTAAAGTTTTGCTTTTAAATTGACACGTATTTGTTCATTATGTACACTGACATGATTTTTCGATGTTAATTTTTTTAGGAAATTAAACCTGAAAATGGAACTTTCAATTAAGAAGTAAGTATATGTTTAGGAGTTTATAAAGTTCGATTTCAATATTATTTTATTTATTTATCTTTATTGTATATACATAGTACGAAATGGTAGAACAGGAACAATCACACAATGTGTATAACAATTGGCGGTCTTATCGCTCTCGGCGATTTCTTCCAGAAAACCATAACACGGATATGTGTGTTTCAAAAATTTCAAAATTTAGGGTACTTTACATACAGGCAACACACAAAACATATAAAAAATAAAAGAAAACAAAAACACAAAAGAAATAGTAGCGATCTATACACAAATGTTAGACACTATTTATATTTCACAAACATACTTATACCTACACAAATACATATACACACTGAAATATATATATGTATGCGTACACACACAGACTAGTACAAATAAAACATCAAATTCAAACAAAAATATTCACAATGATAAGTAGTAATCCTTCACAAGCTTTTTGAACATATGCAAGGTTTTTGCTCGTCGAATATTATCTGGCAAGTTGTTCCAAAGCCTTACAGCTTGCATAGTAAAAGACTTATTTGCAAAGTGAGTGGTATGTGCTGGCATTTTTAGTTTTAGATTCTCGTTTCGATGACCTCAGGTCTCTGCAATGTGTACATTTTAAGAATTGAAAACGTTTTTTTTATTAGAATTAATAATAATTCTCGATTATTAGAATTAAATCAATTACTATTTATTTACGTTCATTTTGAATGCTATTTTGTTATGTTTTACACAAAGAAATTGAAAAAATACAATCAAACACTATTAAAACAAATAATAAAAATATAATATTATATATTGTATATAAATATTCAGAAAAACTTTATTGTAACTTTACAAACAGCTGGTACAGACTCACGTCTAATTCGGACACCAGTCCTCATATAATTGCTGTATTGGTGTATTGTTTTTGGTTTTTTGTATTCAATAGCTCGCTATACGTGTTAAGCAAATTATAAATGTAGTAAACAGTTGACTAATTAAATAAATAAATAAATAAAAAATAAATAAATATTAAATATTAACATGATAATAATATTAATCAAATAATATTATAAAATATAATATTATTTGATATTAACACTATCAAATAATAAAAATAATAAAAAATATGTTAATTTGGAAAAATCACTGTTAAAATGGTATTATTCTTACATACCATACAAATTGTATAATAATAATTTCTTTATTTCTCTTCTCACAACTCCCGATACATGGATTATTAAATCATCCATGTATCGGTAATCGTGTATCAATTGTTTTTCCCTTGAGCGGCAAAATTTCTCGAAAAAAATTTGTAAGTAAGCCACAAAGCCACGATAATACTAGAATCTTCAATTTTCGTTAAAAATAAATAACTATTGTTAATACATATAATATTAAAAATTTTAATTTACTAGCCTTTGTCCGCGGTTCCACTCGTGTGTTTGGCATCAAATGGTATGTAAATCGATCCAGCGGTTATTGATTCTCCCTTCTAATTCCTCGTCCCTTAAGGGATCATACTTTTTATATATAATTTGATTTACTGAACCGATTTTAAAAACTGTTTCACCAGTTAGAAAACAACATTATTTGCGAGTATCATGGCTGAATAAACCCGATTATACTACTTAAAAGGTAGTAAAGCCACACTGACTTCAAAGAAGATCAACCTAAAATGACGGTATTCGTGCTGTCGAGTTTCATTGGTGAGTGCGAGACCGGACGCCTAATGATGCAGAAGCATCACTTGGTCGCCATGGTGCGGGTCACCATGCTGCATTGTTGCGTTGTCTGTATTTACAACGAGCATGGTAACCTCCACTCTTGGATTCTGCATATGCTTTCCACCAGGCAGAGTAGAGTCCCTTACAGGCAGGCCAATACATAAAGAAAACAAAAAAAAGAGGATAAAAAGCTCTATCCGACACATACGTGGGCGGTGCCACGGACAATTACTAGTTTATGTATATACAGCTAATGTTACTTTTAAACTTTTCGGTGACGTCCTTGATAAAACATAATATAATAAGAAATGAAAGTACATACACGAAAAGTAAGTAAAAGATACCATTGAGAAAGTTGTTAGGAAATCTTTGCCCAATTTCTGAATTTTATCGACTTAAGTTATGAAAGGGACAAGTTCTGAATAAAAGTTTATTTATCCCCTAATGTAGCAATGTTATCCAATAAAAAATATTGACCCTTCAATTTCTATTGGTTAGTATTGCCACAGTAAAAAGTAACGTAGTATTATATTGTTTCAGAGTGGTTTTTATTTGTTTTTTTTTTCTTTATTTATATATCTCATTTATTTATATGTGCTAATAAAGAAGCTGTCCAATATTTACACCTAGATGAAATACATCAATCACTAAACTGCAATTTCAAGAATAAAATGATTGTTGTTATGAATCTTGCATGCATTTCTGGCTTACAAGTGTGAAGGAACGGGTGTTATGTCCCTTCAACACAAAGGGAGGATCTTCCGACCAGGCGAGGTGGTCATGCCTGGCAGGCTACTGCCCAACTGGTTGATGTTGGAATGTTGTATATATGCTAATCGGCGCCAGAACTTCTATTGCGTGATTTAAGACTGGTAGTTTCTTAGTTTCTTTCGTTACTCCGTAGTCCGACGTATCTTCGGTAGATGACGCTGTAGTATGTTTCCGTTGTTATGTTATATGAAGAAGTCGCCACACAAGCTACCGTTTCTAATGTAACATAATTGACAGCCCTTAATAGTCCACTGCTAAATGTAGGTCCTTCTTAGAAAGGCAACATTATTATCGGTTTATTTGAAGCTTTTCTTCTCTTCGCAATAGTGATGTCCTGCAGACTCCTGCCAACTAGTAACTATGATTAAACTAAAAACTTATTTAAGAAAAGTTGGATATTTATTCACATCATACGGAATATAAAAACAGCTAAAGCTTATTCCGCCCATTTAAATTTTAAAAGAGACTTTTAACTCGACCTTTGTTCGAAAAGTGTTGATATCTAAGTCTGAGAACATTAGAACGAAGAGTGATAAAATTTGTAGCATCGAGAGGAAGTTCGCTCCGCTATTAGCGGTGATTTATGATGCTGGCACTTATTGGTGCCAATAAACAGTACACCCTAAATGTTATCTGTAGAGACTTATGTGAATTTACAAGAAATTTAGAAGAATTAGAGTCTTCCACTTAGTAAACAACATATATCACATCTACGTTAGCTTTCATTTATCTTCGCGTTAGCGCGTGCTTCTTGCGACTGGAGATGACAATCGAAATGTGTAACATTTATAAATTAGACCTCTATAGTATTGACATTCTGTACATTAAACAAGCAAAGAAGGGGATTTTGGGAGCGATAAATTCATAAAATTATTTTTAGAAATGTACATATAAATACCGAGTACATAATAACTGACAGTAAAGTTCTTTCTTGTGTTATCGAACATTTAAGTATACATATATTAAGCATTTTAGTACAAGAAAATGCATTTAAAGCTTCGAGATTGTAGACCGTTATCTACGTGCAAAGCTGTCATATAATCATAGTGATGTCGTATTGCAAAAAGTTCCGGGATATCGATAAAATCAGTCAATTTAAAAGATTATATTCCTATATATTGGTATATGATCTTGTCGGAGTATTATAAAAATAAATCGATTAACATCTCAATGTCAACCATCAACAACCCATAATATCCCACTGCTGGGCTCGGGTCTCCTCTCAGGAGCCATACGTCCCCACGCTGGCCAAGTGCGGGTTGAGGACTGGCAAGACAACGTTGTGGCTACGTAATCTTGCCGTTGGATGTTTTTTAGCCGCCCAAAGGCTTCCAACTAAGCTTCTCGACTGTTATTCTATGATAACAACCGGGACCGCGTGCTTAACGTGATCTCCGAATCACGGAGACGCTCATGGTAACATGCCACGAGCGGTCACCCATCCAGATACTGACCGCACCGTCGTTGCTTACCCTCGGTGGTTGTTTCTAATCACCGTGTGCAACTGGGCTATGAGCGTCTCTCAATGTCAATAGGGACGATTAAGGAAAAGGAACAAAATACTAATAGATTTATTAGTACCTATATTAAAATAGATACACTAATTTCAAAATATAATTTATCTCTAAAATACAGCTTTATGCATAATTTGCATGAGTTAAATATTGAAAAGGTAACATTCAAACTACCTGCTTAAATATTAAAATTTCTGTTGATAGTGTTTAAAAAGTTGGAAAGCGTAAATAAGGTATTTTGCATTATTAATTTGTACTACAAAAGATTGATATACAATTTTACAGCCCAATAACTAAAACAGATTTACTCTGAACACACGCATTAAAATAGAATAAAAAAAGCTATAGACAGCTAAACTTAATCAGAATAGTCAACGATCAAGACAAAACTACGTCAATATCGGATAAATATATAGTAACTAGGTATTTTTACTATCTTTCTTATTTATAAAGGATAGAACGCCCTGATGTGTATTTAATTTTATTTATTTTATGAAATCTTTTTAAACATTTGGTACTTTTTTAGTAGGCCACAGTAGAAGTAACAACACATTCATATGAATGAATCAATACAGCATGTCCCAAAAATATCACAGAAACCTATGCATTTGTTTCCCATTTGTTATTCATCAATGACTTTTTGCATAAAGCTGACAGGAAAAGAGCAGCTCGAAATTTCTTAAATAACACAACATATACATGCATCAAAATCATACACATTTAATATATGTTTACCACCATGAAATCTACAAGCGGAAATAACTCTTCATTTCGAATCGCGGGTTTTCAAGTCCCGGAACTCGCAACACTATTGAGGAACGTACTTATTCTGATTACACGCTTTCTCGCGTCCGTCGACGTTGAATAATATTATGTTAAATGGGATTTGACAGAGCGATGTTTTTATTTTTGACGTTAATACGTTGTTTAAGGAAGAGACACGTGTGTGTTTATAAAGGAGGATTATGTCTGTATATAATAACTTTATGTACTAAATGTAAAATGGCGGACTTAAGGCTAAATGCATTCTCTACTAGTCTACTGTCGGGTGGAAAATAAATGAAAATTACACTACATAAAAATCATTTATTTTTTTCATTATCATCATCATCATCATCAGCCTATCGCAGTCCACTGCTGAACTTAGGCCTCTCCAATTGCACGCCACTTGGTTAGATCCTCGACTTCTCAAATCCATCTCCTGCCAGGCGTCTTTTGCAGATCATTACTCCACCTGGCCTGTGGACGTCCTATACTACGTTTGCCGAGACGATGTTTTCACTCAAAAACCCGTACACCCCAACGGTAATCAGTTCTGCGACTAATACGGCCAGCCCACTGCCACTTTAGCTTGCCAATCCTATGGGCTGTGTCGATGACTTTGGTTTTTGCCCGATCACCTCATTCCTTATGTGATCCCTCAGAGAAACGTCGAGCATAACCCTTTCCATAGCACGCTGAGCGACTTCGAACTTGTGGACCAGCCGTGCCGTAAGAGTCCTTGTTTCAGCTCCGTATGTCATAACGGGTAGGACGCATTGATTCAAGACTTTCTTTTCCAAATGCTGCTTGGAATTCGTCGAATCTTCACGCAAGACAGTTTTTGATGACTCTTGAGAATAGCTTGTATACGTGACTTAGAAGGCAAATTAGTCGATAGTTCTTTAACTTAGTTTTGTCACCCTTCTTGAAGATTAAGATGACTACACTTCTACTCCACAACTCTGGAGTTTTCCCTTCGTTCTTCCTGTTTATTTTTACTTGTGTGGATTTCTTTATAGTTTAGGTATATACAAACAGAGGTATTACCTTATGGTAAGTGTTTTCTCAGCCCATAGCTATCTGTATCTCAAAACTTTAAAGCTTTCTGCTCTTGCTAGCCTCCAAATTTAAAAGACGAAAGAGTTTGGAAGGGGATGGCCTCCAGTGAATAGATGCCAGTAAGTAAAGTTATAAGTGTGCTTTAACTTACGTATTTAGAAAACTTTGTTAAGGTAAATAGATGTTAAACTTAACCACTTAGAAATTGAGATAGTACCTATTTAAATCGTATTATTTAAATTATTTTAATAAATTAAAACATCTATTGTCCTTTTTGCGCCAGTTATCGCGGGAAGGAGTAGAGTATATTTTTCTTTGAAAATCAATGTATATTTAAGGCAAATGTCATCGAAATCGGTGTAGGGGCATTCATGAAAGCGTAACCGACAGAGTTACTTTTGAATTTATTATATTAATTAACTATATGCTAATAGATACTAAATCTATTAGACTATATGCTAATAGATACTAAATCTATTAGTATATAGTTAATTTCTGTGATTTATCGTCGCTTATTGCTCATAGCGGCTCAATTAATTTAACTTACTAGAACTGTTTTCGTATAGGCCAATTGCCATGATTGCTCAAGGTCAAATGAAGCACTATATAGCGCCTTTAAGAATGTAAAATTCTTATTAATTTAGTATCAATAATATTGGTTTTTATATTCGTTATAAGTTTGTGTTGCAACATAATTGTAACAGAAATAAAATGACTCATTATCGAAACGTCGTCCTCAATGTATTTAAACTATTAACCCAGGTGTGTTTGTGTGTATGTGTATATATATATATATATATATATATATATATATATATATATATATATAGCGTACTCTTGCCTAATGTTGTGTACTGAAATCTACGTGACTAAAGATATTCAAATAATGCTACGGTTCTGTGAGGACATTTTTAGGATAGAACAGTTGTTACTTCAATGCAGTCTAAATTTCGTAAGGAAGAGTTGTTCCAGATCTACCATATGGCAGCTCAATATTTGTGTCTCTTAAGTTTCTGTTGTCTATGGGCAATGGCAGTCAGAGGGCTTACATCAATACAATCGAGAAGTTGACTGAATTCGGTGTTGGGATTAGCCTGTACTAAACTGTTCACCAATTGGTGCAACGAACTCGATTATTGTAATGATCGAATTGATGTTAAATATACTCACAGTAGGTTTGACTTCATCAACTAGTCATTTACAACAAACAAATAGATGAAGCTTATAAAAGGAAAGGTCACTAGATTATTAGCATTATTCAAGGTATTAGATTTGAGTTAACATAATTATTTTCTTTACCTATTAATTCATAATTTTTCAGATCAGATCAGAAATATTTCAGCTCATTTTCTTTGTAGTTAAATGGAGAGGAATTAAACACCATTGAGTTCCTTATAGGTACTTTTTCTGACTTACTATCAACTATAAATACTAACCCACAAAATAAAAAAACAAACAATAAAGAAAAGAAAATGTATGGAAGCAAAAAGTAGATGGCGAGTCTGCTTTGTATTCATGGGTTTCAATAAATAACGGAGCCGACGGTGTTAACGATAGGAATAACCCTACTATGAGTTTAAGACTGAAAGTCGACATTCTATCGCCCCATCTATCTCATTTCAATTAAGTATAGTTAAAAATATGGCGCTCATAGCCCAGTTGCACTCGGTGATTAGAAACAATCATCGAGGGTAAGCAACGATGGCGCGGTCAGTACCTGGATGGGTGACCGCTGGTGGCATGTTACCATGAGCGTCTCCGTGATTCGGAGGTCACGTTAAGCAGTCGGTCCCGGTTGTTATCATACGATAAGAGTCGTGAAGCTTNNCGGTCAGTACCTGGATGGGTGACCGCTGGTGGCATGTTACCATGAGCGTCTCCGTGATTCGGAGGTCACGTTAAGCAGTCGGTCCCGGTTGTTATCATACGATAAGAGTCGTGAAGCTTAGTTGGAGGCCTTCGGGCGGCTTAAAAACATCCAACGGCAAGATTTACGTAGCCACAACGTATTCTTGCCAGTCCCCAACCCGCACTTGGCCAGCGTGGGGACGAATGGCCTTAACCCTCTCCTGAGAGGAGACCCGAGCCCAGCAGTGGGACATTATGGGTTGTTGTTTTTTTTTTTGTTTTATAGTTAAAAAACTATTCTTCATAATTATGGATAATCATAAAAGTCTAAATCAAGCGTAAGCATAACTTTTGCTGGAAAACTGGTATTTTACTTAAGTTATGAACTATAACTATTGTATATTACATATATTCATTTGTATTATTGCATATTACAATATCATGATCTTAAACACTAAAATTTGATTTAAAACTCTTAGCATGAACAGTGTCAAAATAGGGTGGATGACAACTTAGTTAAAATGGTTACTTTTATGTATCGTCTATTGACTGCCTCGGTGGCGTAGTGGTAGCGTACGCGACTGCTGTCCATGAGGTCTCGGGTTCGAATCCTTGGTCGGATTTTCTATGTATAATGTGTATGTATTTACAAAAAAAAGTATTTATATATTCATATCAGTTGTCTATTACCTATACAAGCTCTGCTTAGTTTGGAACTAGATGGCGTTGTGTGTTAGATGTCCGAAATATTTATATTTATTTATTTATCTGTCAAACCTTTAACTTTGCATGAAAAAATAATGTGGTAATACAAACTTGTGACGTCACTGTTTAACACCAATCAATTCAACAAAATATTTCAATGTTTGTTTGATTGAAAGTTGTAATAGAAATGAAAAGCTGAGTTACTTTATTTCCCGAGATATTTTGTAATATTGTGTGAAGGAGGTATCGATTCGATTCAGTCTTCAGAAGTTTTGAAAAATATAAGCACTTCGCATAAGCAATTTATAATTTAAGATACTATTCGTTAAGGTCGTAATTTATTAAGTTAGGATAAAAATATGAGTTTCCATGATACGGGTAACGTTACGAAGAGATAAGGTAACCTAAGAATCTGCTCTCAATTTCTAACACACACATCTTAAAATATCGTATCCTATCTGAAAAGTGTTAAAAAATTTATTTGTTTTCAATATTTGATAGAATTGATCGGTATTGAATACTACAAATTGTAATGTTAAAATAAATCTAATACACAAACGTTAACTTACTGTGATATTTTCATAGATTAGATCTGAAAAGGCTTTAGTCATACAAGTTTGCTAGTTAGGTGTTATTCGTAGCATTACCTCATCCCTTATCTCCTCTTATCTCTCCTCCTTTATGCACAGGGCCCTGAGGAAAAAGTGAAGAGTATTCCTTCGATTTTAATACATGGTTCAATCAATTTAAGAAAGGTTTTATTTTTTAAAAGACTTCTATGGTAAATCGGAATGTATTATCAGTAATTTAAAATCTCAGGTATACTGATGCTCGGGGTAAAGAGTATAGACAATGCCAAATTTCGGAACAGCAGTAAGACAGATAGAGTTGCTTTCGAAATTATAATATAAGAATGCATTAGATACATACACAATAGCCGTTGCGGTAAACGAGTTCTTAAGTGGAGACCAAGTATCGGCAAATGTATTGTAGGACGTCGACAGACCAGGTGGAGTGATGATTTGCGCAAGACGGCTGGCAGGAGCTGGATGCGAGAAGCTGAGGATCGAATTAATTGGCGTGCAATTGAAGAGGTTTATGTCCAGCTGTGGACTGCGATAGGCTTATGATGATGATGATGAAATTTAAATAATTAATTTATATATAATGAAATCTTTATCATAAATAAATCTTGCATAATGTTTAAAAAAGCTACGAAATTGAGTTCTAATTCTTTTTACTTTTTATTCACCATTGCCCGTAAAAAGGAGCTAATCGACTCGATAAATCAGGATACCGATAAAATATCGACTCGACTGTCGGCTACCTACGTGGCTTTGAATAACTGGGAAGTATTATAATGAACCCGGTAAGGATGTAGCAGATATTTTGATCTTGGACTGCCTCGATGGCGCAGTGGTAGCGTATGCGACTGCTGTGCTAGAGGTCTCGGGTTCGATTCCTGAGTCGGACCAAATGTTTGTATGACCTGCAAATATTTGTTTCTGAGTTTGGGTGTTTTTGCTATGTATTATATGTATGTATTTACAAAAAAAGTATATTTGTATTAATATTAGTTGTCTAGTACCCATAGTACAAGCTCTGCTTAGTTTGTGACTAGATGGCGTTGTGTGTTAAAATGTCCGAAAATATTTATTTATTTATTATTTATTCATTTAGACTATCTATGTGGGTTTTTATTAAAAAATATTTAGTCAAAGATAATCAAACTTGGGTAAAAGTCGAAATGAGTAATAAGTGTAGTTATGAATGGTTGATAATTGAGCATGGTTACCCACACTATTGCGGCCTTTGACAAGATGATAAAAGCAGAGTGGGACAAATATATCTTCCTACATATCTGCATATTAAAACACACATGCATATATGTTAGTGGAGTTATATAAACATATAAAAAAATGTTAAGGTTAGGATGAATCTGCTAGGGTGTCTAAAATACGAATTTAAACCTCCTACTTACTTAATTCGAAATATATGGTTCTATAAAAACAACAAAAAATGAATTCAAATAAAACAAAAACTTTTAATTTTTAATTAGGTGATATAGAAACTTTTCCAAGTTAAACTTTTTTAAGCAGATTAGTTTGACCTTTCCAAACTGGACTAGCCCTGAGGAGAAAAGACGAAACAAACTCAGGGAACATCATCTCTTTTCAATGTTGACTAACTTCTTTAATATTAGTTAACATTAATCGTTGTTGTCTACAGATCCACGTACTAGATAAGAAAATGTGAGTTTGTGTTCACAATTGCATTTCAAGTAAAAAGTTTGAGATCTAAGTTTCATAGTCAGACTCACTCAAGCGTATCGATCTTTCTAGTAGCAGGTAATAAATCCTCAAGAGAATTCACTTAGTTTATTGAAGAACTCAAAGAGAAGAGTATCTACTGCTTACAACCAATTTTTCATTTGATTGCATCTAATTCAATATTAATGAAGTAACGACTTTAATGAACATTAAAACGTAATACAAATACACGATATACAATTCAATACTACCCTAATATCAATGACTACATATCCCTGTGTAGTGTGTATCCCTGTTGAGTTCTGGAATGTTGTTCATAATTGTTTTATATGTTGAAGAATTTGAGATTTAAATATGCTTTGGTGATGACACTGATGCACGGAAAAACTCGAATGAGGTTATGTGGCATCTTACATGTAGTGTATACTTTATAATGTATCAATAAATAAAAAAAAATACTTTCTATAGTGTTCTTGAAAAAAGCAATACTTAGACAGACCCTAAGTCGAGATAACATCACTTGAATGTCTGTTCAAGTGGCAGCAGCGCGTTCAAACGATTAGACTTACTGGCTGACGCGGAAAACGTTGTTTTGATATATTAAAAGAAATGCAAAAAATAAAAAAAATGGGGTGGATAACCCTAATAATTTATATAGTATAGGTATGAAACATTGATCGATTTCACTAATTATTTGATTTGAAGAATTTACTAGTAAGTTTTTGTAACTTGTATTCTGAGTACGTACCTTTCGTGTACGTTTTGAGTGGCAATGGCAAAATAAAATAAAAAATATAAATAATTTATTCCAAAATGAAACATACAGTAATTGTTGTATCCTTATGTAAGCCTTCCCTGTGGGTGCCTACAACGCTTACAATTATGGTTATACAAATGCTCGGTCGACATCAAAAAACCATTAATATAAAAAGAAAAAATATAACAATAAAATTAAATATAATAATAGTAAAAGTATCTTAACTAACTTGGGGGTTAATTTTACAGTTTTTAGATAAGTAGTATCCCTATCGCATTCAGGGTATCGTCATTCCGAATCAACCAGGAATTATCATGCTACGCGCAAAGGATACGTCAATTTGTGTAGCTTCAGTTGTTGTCAGCAATCGATACCGTATCAATACAAAACCGCCTCCTCAGCCAAGATGCAAGTGCTTCACGTCGGTTCTCTTTCTACAATAGCTATAGTCTCCATTCTCTTGTATTATTGACTAACCTTTTGTTGTGAACCTAAACCTCATGACTTAGCGTTCAGATGACGTCATTCTAATAAGGTTTATGTTTGTAGATTGTCAATTTGTTACGGGAGCTATCTTTCTTACAATGATGGACGATGGAACTTGGTCTAAGTACAGACTATAGTTAATTCTGGTCGTCGCAATGAGAACTTGTAAGTTTTAGTTAAAGTACTCAGTCCAATAATTACACAAGTGATTTTAATTACATCGTAATGGCAAAGTTCCATTAGACGCGGCTACAAGATTCAGTTAAATAATATTGCAGAACTTTTTGTATTCATGTTCACCACAATGAAGTAATGTGTCTGTGGCAATCTAGATACACTTAGTTGTAATTACTAATTAGACGGTTGTATTTATTAATAATAGACAGGCAGTCTCAACGTGCATTTTCGTGTAATTTGATAAAAAATCAGTAGCCCCAAGTAAGTTTTCCAATAATTGTCAGTAAAGGATATTTATGAGAGAGTAGTACAACATAATTTATGAGTGGGATTACTGTAACTAAATAAATAATGGGCTGCCAATATTAAAATTAAATTTTACATGAATAAATTACTTTCATTTGTACTCAAAGCCACGCAATAAACACGCAAAAATAATTTATACTGTATTTATTATTTGTGCATTGTTTAAGTTTATATTTAATCGATATTAACCGGATATTTAAATAAAATACTGTATATGTATTCGTATAACTAATTTACAAGAACAGCTGAAACAATCGAAAATAAATCTAGCTTAGAAGTAGATTGGATAAGCACACTTTTTTAATGATATAATATGATACCGTAAACTAGTTATTCTCACTCATAAATTTGTTTTGATCATATCCTATTTCCTACTTAGATATTTATCTAGTCGAAAATAAGCACTTAGTTGTAATCGATTTTTAAGTGCCCAAATTATATTGTTTTGAGCTTAGAAAACGCCTTACATTTTATTGCTTTTATACTGGATGACCGCGTCTCGGCAAACGTAGTGTGGGACGTCCGCAAGTCAGGTGAAGTGATGATCTGCACATAACGACTGGCAGGAGCTGGATGCATGAAGCCGAAAATCGAACCAAGTGGTCAATCGAAAAATCGCCACTTGGTTCGATTTTCGGCTTCATGCATCCAGCGCCAGTCGTTATGTGCAGATCATCACTTCACCTGACTTGCGGACGTCCCACACTACGTTTGCCGAGATTTTTTTCTTACGAATGTATATTTATAACGGTATCAGATACAGTTTAATAGCAACGATTTTTAAGTCTCATACCAAACAGGAAGAATTTCTATTAACAATTCAATAGTATTCAAAGCAATACATATCCTTTAATACATCAAGAGTGTGTTAATACTGCGTACAATATTAACGGTGAAATATTTCAAAACGTTTTATCAATTCTGAATGTAGCCATATTTCATTTTGATTAATCTATCGCACCGCTCATGAACACGTATTTCTGGCGATGCAATTGAGCTTCGTATTTTCAAGAAACATGATTTTAATAGCGGGAGAGTTAATCATTCAGTTCATGAAACATTGAATGTTTAAATTTTTTGATAAGAGGTTTCAAAAAAATTTAAATACTGCAAATCAGGAAGGATCATGACACACACATTTTCTTTTTAAAATTTCTGAGTTGCTTTTAAGATCACATTTATTTTCAATAAATATTATTCTTTGTATTTTTTTGCATTTTAAAAAGATATTTAAATAAATACATTCAACAAGATGAAATTAGTAGACCACCGATTTCGGGTACAGGGATCAAGAAACCAGTGGTCCAAAGACAGAAAACTGTTCACTATACGAACCCTGTCAAGGAGGACTGCCTTTTGCATTAATTGATTATAAATTAATACTATTTCTTTCTCGACAATTTTTTTTTAAATTTAATTATTTCTTGGATCCATGAAGAAAACTTAAAATTTTATATTATAGAAGTGAATTTTGCTAGTAATATACGCATGCATGTATGTATATGCATGCAACCGATCTCACATATTTCGATATGCGTTAACAAGAACTATTCCGACTATTTTACCTTAAATATCTAGTTTTTCTTTTGTTTTCAACATGAACCCTTTTTCAAATTGTAAAATTACATTCATAAAAAGTTTCATGTGTTTGGATGAGTTATGGTGAGTTTGGATGAGTTGGATGTGTTTTAAGATGTAACCGAGACATATTTTTTTTTCAAAATTATAAAAATTTAACAACCTTTTCTGACAGATCTTACATAGTTTAAAGATATAAGTACAAAAAAATTCAATGTAACAAAGAGTCAAGTAAAAATGTGTGTAAAATAATGTATTTTCTTTGATTAAAACAGAAGAATTCAATATAAGACGTTGGGTTTTGTGAAGAGAACATATACAATTACCTTCCGTGGATCATGTTGTCTTGTATTAGTGTCACTTACCTGTAAACAAAAGAAAATGAGATATTAGAAGTGATGTACATATGGGATAAATGTGTCAAAAAATGCCTTGGAAGATTTTGAAATCGAAAAAGCAAGAAATAATATAGATTTGAATAATGACGGATGTTGTATAAAAACTACACTTTTTTTTACAGAGCGCTGCAACTCTGCCGTCTCTTTCTGCAAGCAAGTTATGCTCGCGAAGGAGATGGCGGAGCGAACTTGAACTCTCCCTGTCCGGCATTCCCGCAACGTGCCGGGTACCGCTGTGTAGTATAAAAACTACACTAGACTCACTACCACACTATATAGTTACAATGTTTTATAATCTTCCGAGAATTTGACAAGATGATTTCAATATCTAATTAAATATTATTTCAGGATCAATAATTAAGTCTTAATATGTTGATGAAAGTCAATATCATTTCAAGTATTATTTTTCTGGCGTTATAGTACTTCGGAGCTTCGGCTTTTGGGAGCTCAGGAGCTAACTAGTAGGGTGTTTCCAGTAAAAAGTACTGTCAGCCGACCTCAGGCGCCTTACTCCGGGTAAGGCCTGAACCATATGATTCAGGTACCTACTCTCCGGATCAACACTGTACTGAGCTAAGCTTTGTCCCAAATACTTTATACAATACTACTAATTTCCTGACAGTAAACTTAATTTATAAAAATGTGGCCATATAAAATATAAGCTTCTGTCCAATATAATTTGCAATTATTTTTGAAAACTAGCTGAGCCTCACGGTGCTACCCGCGTTTGTTGTTCTAACCGCGGCCAACGTCGCGGGGCGAAGCTAGTCAAAAAAGTAACCTAAGTTACTCCTTACATCATTCGCTATCTGCCAGTGAAAATCCCGTCAAAATCGGTCCAGCCATTCCAGTGATTAACCAGAACAAACAGACAGACAAAAGTTGTAAACAATGTTGTTTGGGTATATATACCGTGTATACATAAATAAACATTTAGTAAAAGCGATAATTTTAATATTACAAATAGAAACTCCAATCATATTTATTTGTACGTATAAATAAGCAGTTCGTTAGTCTGACTCAAACTTGGGCATGACTGGACCAAGGAGGTTAATTTGACTTTTAAATTTTTCAAGGAAGAGTCAGTTTAAATATCATATCACATAATAAAATCATTAGGCTTCAATAATCCACTGGACATAGAACTCTAGTTAAAAAGGATATTGAGTCTTAAACATTGAGATAATAATGTGGAAAAATTAATTTTCTAAACAAAAAAGGGGGGTTACATAATTTATAGATAATTAGAAGTAAGCGAAACGACATATATCAAGTCATCTATAGTGTGTCTGTGCAATTCAATCCATACTTGTTTTAAATTCAAAAGTAACCCTACCTGTCTGTTACGCTTTCACGGCTAAACTGCTGCTCCGATTTCAAATAAATTGGATACAGAGATATTTTGAGTTCTAAATTATTTTATTAGGCCACCATACTGTTAGTAACAGTGCTGCATTGGTCACATTAGCATTGAAGATGGTTACCACAATTTTTGTATGCTATTCATGCCTTTATCAAGCAGAACTGACTCACTTTGACAGTTAAAACATTAAAAAAGACGGTTTACGATATAAATGTGGGAGAAGCTATGGGCTAAATACATAAATCACACACACACACACACATACACACAAATACACATACATAATAAATATAAAAATGAAACGTGCACATATTTTAATTAAACTTCCTCTAATTTAGCCGGATTTTATGTGAAATCAGACTAAATAGTCAGGTTGAGCGATTAAATTGCTTACAGTTGTAATTTGTAAGTTCCTATACACATTTAAGTGGTACTCAACTTTCTGAATCCTTTTCGTTGTAAAGAAAGTGGAAGCCAATAATCCTCTTGACCGGATTGAAAAGGTATTTATATTATGAATAAATTCTCTAATTTGTAGTATAATTTTAACCCTTACTAATATTATAAATACGAAAGTAACTCTGTCTGTATATCGTGCTTTTACTCCAAAACTACTGGACCAATTTTAAATAAAATTTTGTACACGGATAGTCTGGCACTTTTTAACACAAAGAAGGGTTATAAAAGGTTGAAATGGAGGGGAGAAAGCTTGTATAAATGTGACCCTAAGTAGTGACTTAGGGTCACATTTATACAAGCTTTATCCAACTATTCCACTATGAAGTTGCGGGCACAGCTATTAATAAATAATTCTAACTTAAATTAGAGATTTCAAAATTTCATAATTCATGCGGATGGGCTGGCTCGGCAACGCAATTGTGACGCCTCTGGTGTTGTGGGTGTTCTTGGGCGGCATTAATCGCTTTCCAGCAAGCTATACGTCTGCTCGTTTGCCCCTGTATTCCTAATAAAAGAAACCTACTACACAGGTTGCTCCGTTACCTTCATAATCCGATGGGACGGTTAACCGGTTTTACGTGGGAGAGCCACGCTTCGGCATGAATGGGCCGGCTTGACCGGAGTGATACCACGGCCTCACAGAAAACCGGTGTGAAACAGCGCTTACGCTGTGTTTCATCGAGTGAGTGAGGATACCGGAGGCCGATACCCCAATCCAACGCCCCCTATCCCCCTCACCATCCCCCTTCCCCCCAGGCTGCCATAGTGTGGGTCACCATGCTGCATTGTTCTTTTTCACATTGAGGATGGTGACCACCACTCTTGGATTCCGTTCATGCTTTCCATCAGGCAGGGCAGAGTCATTTTGGCAGCTAAAATATATATATAAAAAAAAAAAAGAAAACAACACGATCGTGGAGAGATCAGGCTCAGGATCGATAGTTTAATGTGATCTACGCATGGGAGTTCAGAAAAACCACAAACTTCCAAATACCAAGTTATTATTAAGTATTTCTAAAATCAGAAAATCTCAATAACACTTTTGGCCCGTTACGAGTTTGTATTAGAGAGCTCTTGATCGGCAGTCGCATACGACAACCGCTAGACAAACAAAGCAGTTAGTAGGTCCTGCATATATTACTGCTGTCCTGAGGTCTCGGGCTCGAAACCTGGGTCGGACCAAATATTTGTTTTTTTTTTTTATATTTAAGCTGCCAAAATGACTCTGCCCTGCCTGAT
>PKRV01000312.1:152445-294711 GCA_003709505.1 Hyphantria cunea
TTTCACACCGGTTTTCTGTGAGGCCGTGGTATCACTCCGTTCGAGCCGGCCCATGCATGCCGAAGCGTGGCTCTCCCACGTTAGAAATTTTGTTTTGGAGTTTGGGTGTTCTTTATGTATAATATGTATGTATTTACAAAAAAAGGATTTATGTATTAATATCAGCTATCTAGTACCCATAATACAAGCTCTGCTTAGTTTGGGACTAGATGGCGTTGTGTGTTAGATGTCCGAAATATATATTATTTATTTATTTATTTATTATATGTAGATATCAATAACAAATTATAGAGTCAGAAACTAAAAAATAAAATTATAGTACTGATATTGAATGTGAAATTTCTAATCTATACTAACTACTCTACTACAGTTTACATCATAGCAACAAGAACAAAATTTGCTCACCATCAAATTGTTGACAAAAAGTTTATTCCACGTTTGATCGAGCACTTCTCAAGGGTTTAAGGTCCTTGCAAGACAAGTCATAAACATCCTCGTATCAAGCCAAGATCGTTGTCACGCAATCAAGCAGGGCTGTTTTGCAATAGTTTCTGTCTGCCCTCTAGATTTGATAGCGCGATAGATGACCGATCTTTTGAATTAGGGTTGTCAACGCTTAGATTTTTGAAGCAAAACAAATAATTTTCCTAACTTTATCTACATCACACTGGCTATTGCCTCTAAATCCGCTCGCATGTATGTCAGTTTTAGTGATTTTATCCTAGCTCAATAATCCAAATACTTCCATGTTAAATTTCATTGCAGTCGGTGTAGCAGTTTAGCTATGAAGGCGTATGAGATAGACAGAGCTACTTGCTAATTTATAATATTAACATGGATAAGTGGCAGATATACATATCGGCAGATATAAATATTTGTTACTTTGTGGTTTCTTACAAAATTTCGAGTTGCGATGGAATAAATTATGTCCTTGCAATAAATTGTGGCCAGGTTCAGTTGGTGCGGCGAGGGGAGGCTTTTATCCATCAGTAGTGGTCGTCTTCCAATTTAGATGACGATGATGATAGAAAAATAATATAATATACACTCGTATTTATTGTCGATATACCTTACAATGTAAACAATGTTGAGAAATCATGCCTAAATTTTGAGTGCAGTGACAACCCTAACGAAGGTCACCATTTAGTTATAAAACAAAAACTTATACAGTGTATGCGAGGAATGGGAAGGGTTGTATCGTATTTAAGTTTATGTCGACCAGTCGCCTTTTGTACCGGCAGCTGGAAGATGAGTTGCTGTGTATATATATTATACATATGTTTTACAAAATTTGTTGCAAAGTAATGTTGCAGACCCCATTGGCATTTCTTGCTTGGTTGGAGTGATTAATAAATATACTTTTATTTTGTGGGGTTCAAAAGATAAAAAAGTGTAGCCGCTCTTTGTGCCCCTTACTCATTGGTAGGGAGACAAATGCGTTAAGACTCCAATAACTGCACTCACTTTTTTCTTATATATATATATAACTCGCCAAAGTGTCTCTGCTCAGCCTGATGGTAAGCTCAAGCAGAATCCAATGGTGGGGGCCACCATACTCACTGCGAAAGCAGACAGTACAGTATGGCGTCCCACACTATGGCGGCTTAGGGAGATGCTTTTTCACACCCCGCTTAAAGGACCCGGGATCATAGTGGGAGGGAAACATATGCGCTGGTAGTGAGTTTCAGCTATACGACTCTAAGGCAGTGACTTCCGAGGCCAGCACGTGTTGTTCTGTAGAGGAAGGGAGAAGTTGAGATCAATTGAAAAAACTCTTCAGAGCATTCTCCATGGTAAAGGCGGTATAGAATTGCCATCGAGGCGATATCTCTCCTACTCCTCATTATTAACTCTGATTTAGGAGAGACATACAGACAAAATATCTGTATATTTTTTCCAAAAAAACAAGTCTCTAGACGACATAAACAAAGTTTGTTTAAGTACTTATCGTTGTTGAATATAATCACATTTATTTGCCAGCCACCCGTAATATTTGACACGCTAATATCACCTCCATCAAAAGAAAAAAGCAAAAAGAAAGTCACGAACATTAGATAAAACGTAAAAAGCCTTTTTTTCTAATGTACTGAAATGCCGAGATTATTTGATATAATTTTAGCCCTTTGCTTTGAGGGAAAGTTAATTCGATTTCGAAAGAATGAACGCTCATGAAATAAATGTCACCTATCCGTTTCATTTTATTATTGTTGGGTATTTCAAAAGCACAAATGATACCAATCTTATTTCGCTGATTGGTATATTAATATTGTATTGCACTAGAAGAGATAGAGACATTTTCGAATCTTCAATTGTTAGTAAATATTTGTATACGGAGATAATTGATAAATTTGTTAGTTTCTTTGAGATGTGATGATGATGGAGCAGTTACATTGCTGAAAAACAACTTGGAGTAGTCAGATTGCTGAAAAAATACTTGGAGCAATTAGATTATATAAACCAAATACTTTTAAAATTAAAAGCCAGTTTATTTTTGCTACAGATCAACAAATTAAAATGAGCAGCAGCACATTTTAGCAAGCTACATTTTAGTATGGAAGATACCTTCACTTACCTTGGACTACATCGCAGTGATGCAGGAGCTAAGGGTGTGTATTTTATCTACTAAAACTATCACGATGGTGGGACTCAAGCCTTTTGGATCTCATTCAAGCTCTACCAATCGGCCCAGTAAACTAATATCTTAGAATTTCCCTGCGAGCCTTATCTTCAAGTATCAGTCTATCTTGGAGCTTTCCTACATATGGGATTAATACCAATCTCATACTGTAGATTTATTTATGAGAATATAATTTTGAATCTATCACAAGACTTTATAAATTGGCTAAGTCTTTTTACACTTAAAGTGTTTTAATATTGTCAGGACAAAGTTTATGTACAATAAAATAAAAGGAAAATCACAGAAGTTTCTGCTTAGTCCTATATGCTGTAGGAAGTTGCGCCGGGCCTAAACACTTCAAGAAGTTTTTCGGTAATTTAGAAAATATTCACGAAAATAAATACGAAGTTCAGCGATTCAGCTAGTCTAATATATAACATGATACAGAAATATTCTACCCAGTATGTATTGTGTGAGTGACATCAAATCCAGCGACAGCACAATGGTTTCTATTCTGTCCATAATTGGCTAAAAACATAAACATACAGAATTAAAGTTGGAAATACAAGGGGTGGTAATTGTCGGACGCAGAGATGCAACAAACAGAGATAGTCGAATATTAACAAACCACAATTACAGCTGAAATAATATGGAGCGACCCCATATTTTAACTGGATCGTTTAATAAGTATTTGTTTTATCTGGTTTTGTTTTAGCAAAGTTGTGAAAGCAATGACGCTTGAAGATTGTGATGAAAAGTAGAGAATAGAAAGAATTTCTTTAGATTTGTTGATCTTTTCTTTGCAATCGTTCTAAATGGAAGTGAATATCCAGTAATTCTGGTTTAGTTGCTAGATTAGGTAGGCTTATGAGATGGTGATTTGGTAAAACATGGTATCACAAACTTGATGGTACTAGCCGTACCTGTAGCTGTCAAAATTTGGTATTGCAATTGTTTTTTTTTATTTATTACTATAGTTATGCTACCTCTAATGTTGTACAGGAATTCTCATTTGAATGATAGCATCTTTTTATTATATCTTTTGCGTTCTGGATTTGTTTTATTTTAATACTAAATTGGTTTGTGTTTCAAAGTAAATAGGCACTGTTTTAATTTCATGTTCTCTCATACCATGTATTTTTAACTTTATTGTCAACTTTATACAAACAATAAGTGGAAACTACACAAGACTCTAATACTCAGGGATAGTGTCAAGGTTTTTCTTTCTGCTGAAGCTTTAACTTACCTCATACATATGGGTTCTGTCGAGATTGAATACAAAAAAAATCTAGGATACACACTTCGACTTCTTCAATCACACGCATACCTCATAACTCAAATTCAAAATAATTCATTTAGTTAAGACACTAAGTGTCATTTTTCAATGTTACATTGAAGCTACAGTGAAAAATCACAGATCGATACAAACTAATGCCACAGCATGTACTGGACCGTCAAGGTAAATTAAGTGAAAACACCAGAATCTACTGCCTACTTGTGTCGATCTATAACTCCCAGTTTCCAAAGGGCGAAAAGTATTATGAAAAAAATACTGACGAAGAAATTCATGGCCACTTTTTTTAAAAGTCAGATATTCAGGAACAATAGTGTTAGTATAACATGAAAGTTAACTGTATACAAGCTGTTGCCACCTGAATTAAATTCTGTTGAAATGCTCCAAAAACTTAACGTACTAACCAAAAAACACTCAATGATGCCGTGAGCTGGATGCGAGAAGCGGAGAATCGAAACAAGTGGCGTGAAATTGGAGAGGCCTATGTCCAGCACTGGATTGCGATAGGTTGATGATGATGATGATGATACCGTTGAAGGTTTGACCCTATGAAACATAGAACTAATTCAATGTGCTCATCTACTTATGTTCAGTTGTAAAATTTCTGTTAAAAATTATTCTTGACTGGATTACTTCGCTAGAGTTGCAATTGAATGATCCAAAATAATAGTATACGCTAAAGCATCACTGACTAGGCCGACCAGTAACCCCAAGCAGCACCCGTTCACGAGTATGACGCATGGACCAGCCATCATCTCCCTCGCCATATTAGAGGGAAAGAAACGACCCGCCCCACGACGACACTGCAAGCAATGACATTTTAGTGAGCATACCAACAGACTTATCGATAATGTGATATAATCACAAAAACGAATCATATTTCCTTTAAGTAAAATAACAAACAAACAACTCTTCAAACAAAAATAAATAAAAGTACCGTACATAAGTACAAAGAGTTGATAACACGACAATATCGCACAAGATCGCTCGGAAAGTTTGTCGCTAACAAGGTTACAGCAGCACTACCTGTGTCCCGATATGTTGATAGAACAAATAAACGAAAGTTTGGATCCCTAAGTTTGACGAAGACGGTGAGCGTATTTCTTCGTAAGGCATCTTCAAAGAGTAGATAAATAAAATTTGTTTATGTAAAATCACATTTATACAATCTGTTTGTAAAAGTTGTTTTGGAAATCGTATAATATTATTCGATTAATATGATTTTGTATAACCTTCATAAAATAAAATTGGTTCTCTATAAAGTCGGTTTATAGACGTAATAACCTGTAAAATTTTATATTTATCGATTGGACAATGTTAAGTCTAACAAACTAACACACATTTATATTATCAGTTTAGAACCTGTTGCTGCCCTGATTTTAATAAGGAACGATGCACTCCTAAACTTTATAATTAGAGAAGAGAGAGAGGTTTATTTAACCACCAGTAACCTCACTTATTCGGCATTGCAGTATGTTTTTTTCCTCTCGCGATTTACAAACGCTATTGTACAGCCTGAACATAAATAAAGAGGATGTCAAGTGGATAGTCGTTTAAAAACACACTTATACATCCAAGAAAATTGAGAAAAGGACAAAATATGTGGTAGATACAAAATAAAATTATGACAATCACAATTTTACTAATTTTCCTTATAAATTCCAATTCACAATCATGTGAAGTCGAAACCCAAGATCGATTAATCTCTGTACTAAATTCATCTCTTATTACGAATTCTATGTTATCAGTAGTAGTAGTAGAGCGAATATTTAATCCGTTTTACGTATATTAAGATTAAACATGTCATCCGAGCCATTGCTTTAAATAATTACGGCGCCTACGAAATTAAATTACGTTCAACTTTCACGCTATCTAAATTGGGTTTTAGTTTGTCGATTTATACCTAGTATGAAATTGCCTCGGAGAGTAAATCTGAGTTTTTTTTATGGTATAGTTGGTAAACGAGCAGACGTATCACCTGATTACAAGCGATTACCGCTACCCTTGGACACCCGCAATACTAGAGGTGTGACAAGTGCGTTGGGAAGGGGAGAGGGATGAGGGGAAGGGTTGGATTATGGGCCTCCGGTATCCTGTGTGGGTGTCGCCAATACCCTCTGAGGGCGCCTGAGGCGCGACTTATTCTGGGCGGTCAGAGCCATACGCGGATACCGCACGGTGTCGACCGAGGCGGCGTGCGCCTTGGCCGGAACACCCCCGTGGGATTTGGAGGCGGAGGTGGTCGCCGAAGTTTATCGACGGGTGGCTGAATTCCGGGCGGAGGGCGCATGCCACTCTCCGCCCGGAAGAGGTACGCGAGTGGCGTGAAGCTGCCCGTCGAGCCACGATGGCTCGTTGGTCTTTCAGCACGGGACCCTTTCCTTCCGACTGACGCAGGTGCTTTCCGGGCACGGTTGCTTCGGGAAGTACGCAGGTACAGGCCGTCGTACGCTCCATGGCCGGCGGCGAGAGCAGTTTTACCGCGGTCGCGACCTTCTGCGAGGAAGTCATCTCGCAGAAGGAGGCGGCGGAGAAGGCCCGGGAGGATGATCTCCACTCGGACCCGAGCCGCCGCCGGCGAACCGGGCGGCGAAGGCGTGCCTATCAGCGCCTCATGCCGCCCTGAGTATGGCCGCGGATGGTCGGGACGGTTCACAGGCCAGCCGCGAGGGGGTGACGTTACGCGTGTGCCGTACGTCGCCTAAATTGAGAGTTACAATCAGACGACGGAGCCCGCTTCAGTGCGGGCAGGCGCTGGGAGGGGTCCGGGTGGCGTAAGAAAGCGGTTCCCGGATCTCTCCCGTCTCAGGCGCAGAGTGGCACACCGTGCGGTCTTAGTCGGTTCGATTCCGACACCGCCCCGCCGCAAACCCCGGTGGGGTAAAGGCCCGAGGGTAAGTAAAGTAAAAAAAGTAAAAAAAAAAAAATGGGTCTCCGGTATCCTCACTCGCTCGGTGAAACATAGCGCAGGCGCTGTTTCACACTGGTTTTCTGTGAGGCCGTGGTATCACTTCGATCGAGCCAGCCCATGCATGCCGAAGCGTGGCTCTCCCACGTCACCAATTGTGCTCATTTGATAATACATAAAACACAGACAATTTTTATGCTTTTTTTTAACCACAATGCGCCCTAGTCAAATGTGTAGGACAGCAAGTTTTCATGAGTTTTTAAGTATAAATAATTAGTTAAATTATGAAATAATTGTTAGTTAAATGAAGACTTTTAAAAACCTAAAATTAATTTCATTCTCGTAGATTTAAACCATTTTTTTAATTCAAGTATATAAAGTTTAGTATCTCTGGATTTGTAACGTAATAAGCTTGTTTGTGTAGCTGTTAGTAATAATTGCAATTGCTACAATTTGTAACTTCCAGTACATTTTTCAATTTAATTAATATTTAAAAGTGTTTACTGTTGGCAATAGATTTAGTAAAATTTTACCTTTATTTATTTATAAAAAGAAATCATTAAACTGTCGCGTCTGCGAAGTTAGTCATACATTAATCTATGTCAATATAGGTAAAGAAGTTTGGATCAAGTTGATCCAGTTATCAGCTAATCTATGGCTAAGTAGGCCCCGGGCCCGAGATTATATTAATATATTCTACCTAATTGCAAAGTTGTCAATCTTCCGGCTTATGAATTAGTTATGATTCCTGACGAGGGGTCTCTAATGTACTTGCTTGAAACATCTTTTTTATTTGATTTTTCATTTGAGTTTTACTTAGATTAGCAAATGGAAAGCGTAATTTTATACTGTTTCAGATACATATCTAGTACACGTAACTAGATAAGATTTTTTAGGTTTTTTACAAGTATATTGCAAAAATTTGTTTCTGAAATTTTCAATTGCTTTGTAATTTTTCAGTTCGCTTAACTGTTGCACGAGCATTTTGCGCCGGCCACCAAGCGGTTAAATTGTATTAAATTAAAAATGGCCCGGCGTTGCTATGACAATTTTTTGCTGTAGTAGTATATTTTTTTATCATTTACGAAGGTTTATAGAATAACAGCAACTAAAAACCACCAGGGTTTATACTTGTGTTATTTTTCCTAAGTCTGTTCATGTCATAACAATAAGTAAAAAGTATAAAAAACATACAAGATAACAAATAAATACAACAAAAATTTATACAAAAACAAAAATTTACACAATAGAGTTTAAATAAAATACTATTACTAATAGTAATTTCTGATTAGTATAATAATAGATAGGAAGTTATACTGTTGGGAAATAGTGTTAGTTTCGATCTTTGAACATAAAACACTTTGGTAATTTTGACTACTCGGTTGGCCTGGTGGTTTCAGTGGTCGCCACACCGCTTCCTACTGCGCCAAGTGTTGTGGGTTCAAATCCTACGTGGGACAACACTTTGTGTGATCCATAAATTGTTGTTCTAAGTCTGGTTGTACTTTGTGTCTGTTTCATGTATGTTTGTAAAGATCCCCACGATACAGGAATATATATTCTTAATGCGGGAGTTGTCTTTTAAAAAAAAAAATAAAAAATATAACAATAGTCTGGATCTTCACAAATAAAAATTTGCAATACCTCCACCCAAACTTTATAATGCTACTAGTTTATGCCCGCGGCTCGGCCCACGTATATGTCGGTTATCGCGGCAAATAGTAGCCTATGTGTTATTTTAATATATAAGCTATGTTATTGTAAAGTTTCATTAAAATCCATTCATTAGTTTTTATATACATACATCCTCATAAACTTTCGTGTTTATAGTATTAGTAGGATACAATATTAACTTCTGTCTTTTTAAGTTAAAGAACAACCTTTCAAAACAGCACATATATACGAAAACGCTATACTCAGCACGAGTAAAACCGCAGGTGTATATATACTAGATTTATATGCGTAGTTGGTTATAAAATATTCAATACTGAGCGGCTATAGTCACTCCACATTTATGGAGATGTTTCTCCGATATACGAACTTCTAAAATGAGGAATTTTATAAAAAAATATGATGTTGAAAGTTTTAAATAAGTGTATACTACCTAGATATGTTTTATATTTATATTGTATCTAACTTACTATTTATTGGTTGGTACTTGAAATAATAATCTTTCATTAGGTATAAATAGATGTTTGCACGTATTTGTTGATAGGACTATTTTATCGTTGCAAGAAGTCGCCTGCAAAGAATCACTCTTGGAATAAATGCCGAAACAAATCACAAAAGATTTAAAACGCAACCCACATAAAACACCTATTCGTCAAACGAGAGCAATACGATTGTAAATTTAAAAGTATTTAATCAAAATAGGGCATATAATACATATAGAATAAAATAGACTTAAGGTAAATCAAATAATAATAATATGATATAAGTTACTACTTAAATATTTTTTAAGACTCCGTACCTCTAAAGGAAAAAACGGCACCCTTATAAGATCACTTTGCTGTCCATCATATACTCAGATATCTCTATTGTACTGTCCCTTGGAGCTATGAAAAAATCAAACTTCTAAACCAACGCAATCAAAAGATACAGCCGTTTATGCTGCAAATTTTTGACACTCGTAAGGAAATCAAAACCTACAGGGTACTTCCCGTGAACACAGGATTTTGAAATTAAGTACAAAGCAACGTCTATAGCACAGATAAAGGAAAATTTGCGGAAAGGTTATATTTTTAGTTACATTATATAATATACATACAGGTTTGTACGGAACCCTCGGTGCGCGATTCCGACTTATAATTGGCTGGCTTTATTTTTGTAAATAATCAATCATAATAAGGCTACGATGGCAGCTAAATCAGGCTAACGGCCTTAGTAAGTTATTATATGCTGATTAAAGTCCATTACAAAAACCAAACTTCTAAAAACTATTTATCAAATAATGCCTCCGTTTTATATCACACTCCCTTCAGGAGATTACGTCATATTAAATAATAAAGTCGTGTCACTCAAAGCCTTGAAAAAGTCTCGGCTGACCCATTTTCTGACGACATAAATATTTAATGAGCTCTGATTGGTCACTTGCTTGTGTTAGTTTTACGTCAATATGTGATACATAATTATGAAAACAGGCAATATCGTTTATGTTAGTATTGCACGACACATTTCAACCTGATAAAAATTTCGTGGTCACACTCTGACCTTATTTTTGATAATTTATATTATGTCATGGAAAAGTGTAAAGGTTAATCTATATACTTGTATAAATAAATTAGCAAGATTTTAATGGAATTTGATATGGAGATAATGGAGATACACTGGTGCTTCAAAAAGGCCATTGGTCACTCATTACCGCGATAATCCACCCGCGTAAACATACACCATTATAATATATTTAATTCTATTCAATATCATATCATATACATACTTTCTAAGGAAAAGTTTTCCGTCGATAGACGTCTTATTTGAATTTTGTATAATACTCTGAATGCTTTGTATTGCACTTAAAGATTATCCGAACATACTACTTGGTCTTGGAAAATTGTGTCTAATATCTATGAAAAGTTTCATATAAAGCTCTCATAATAATATTTTAAAAAATGTCATAAAAAAATATATTAATATTTTAACAATATTTTGTTTTGATATTTAATTACCTTCTAATGTATAAATCTATTTATGTATACATTCCCAAGTGAATTGGGAGAGCAGTATTGAGCGTCTAAAATTTTCCGCTTATAATTATGTACAGTCTCGTAACGCAATTTAGCTTTGGAAATCAAATGGGAAAAGGTTTTAGTAAATTATTATAAGAAAGGAAGGTAGGTAAGAACGAAAGGGATATATTGTCTAAACATATTTGACTGCCTCGGTGGCGTAGCGGCAGCGTATGCGACTGCTGTGCTTGGAGTCTCGGGTTCGATTCCAGGGTCGGACCAAATATTTGTATGATCTGCAAATATTTGATTCGGAGTTTGGGTGTTTTTGCTATGTATAATATGTATGTATTTACAAAAAAAAAGTATATTTGTATTAATATTAGTTGTCTAGTACCCATAGTACAAGCTCTGCTTAGTTTGTGACTAGATAGCGTTGTGTGTTAAAATGTCCGAAAATATTTAATTATTTATTCATTTAGACTATTTATGTGGGTTTTTATTAAAAAATATTTAGTCAAAGATAATCAAACTTGGGTAAAAGTCGAAATGAGTAATAAGTGTAGTTATGAATGGTTGATAATTAAGCATGGTTACCCACACTATTGCGGCCTTTGACAAGATGATAAAAGCAGAGTGGGACAAATATATCTTCCTACATATCTGCATATTAAAACACACATGCATATATGTTAGTGGAATTATATAAACATATAAAAAAACGTTAAGGTTAGGATGAATCTGCTAGGGTGTCTAAAATACGAATTTAAACCTCCTACTTACTTAATTCGAAATATATGGTTTTATAAAAACAACAAAGAATGAAATCAAATAAAAAAACAAACATACAAGTGTAGCTTTTAAAAGGTTAGTAATAAACAAAATAATAAAAAGCATCTTATGAAAATGTGTGATTGAACAAAACAAGTTTTAAAGTAAAAACGTCACATAATATTGCATTAAATCGTGTTTAGTACTGTTTATCAGGCAAACTTATGTGTTTTATGAACTAACTTGCCACCATTTACTATTTCTTCAGGACATGTTAAGACATAACAAATAATAAATGGCCATTTTTAGTCTCAATACCCTTAGTTCTTCTAGAGAACGTAAATTCAATAGTTAATCAATTAAAGAATTGGATAAACTGCCCTTCAAGATTCCCTTGAGCTATTGGGTTGGCTACTCCACGCAGACATCTATCAGAACTTTCACCTCGGGAAACTTTCAAGGACGGCTTGACCCATAAGTTGTAACATATTAGCGAAGACATCTATCTTATCTTTGAGGACTATTTCTGATTATACAAAATGGATGAAGAGAAGTCCTTAAAAACATAATATTTATGCAGTTGGAGAAGAAGTAAAAAAATGTAACAGTAATATTTGTTTGTCGACTTTCTAAAACTCATTGCTTTTCTTAAATAGAAGCCGAGGATTAGAATAGAAGTTTCTAAGTTCGATAACCAAGTGAATAATTTAAAAAGTTTTTTATAAACAAGCTTTGATAACATGTTGGTAAAAATAATAACTTTAAGCCCTTTCATTTGATACCCATATTGGGTGGCTTGTTCAGATATATGTACGCCGCCATTTTGTTACGACGGCCATTTTATATTAATAATAATACCGATTAAAAATAAATGCATTGTCATCAGAACTAAAGGTGTATTTCAAATTTAAGTTCAATTGGAAATCAGTAAGAGTATCAAATTTAACTTACAAGATTTGATTACAGACAAACATTGGGACAGCTGAAACTAAATAAATAAAATCTTGTAATAAATAGGTGTTTGTTTTCCAACTCACTTCTTGGAAAGTCACGATTAAGACTAAGTAAAAATACGACTAACAAAGAAAGAACTTTTATACTACTCTTGTCAGTTCCAGTATTTAAAATATAAAAAAAACATGTAGTTCATTTTTATTTTTCTATTTTTTAAGAAAGACGAGTCCCTCTTTCGGAATGTACATCCTGTGTCTTTACAAACATACATAAAACGAACACAAAAACATTCAGACTTAGAACAATCGCTGATCATACAAAGTGTTGTCCCATGTAGAATTTGGACCCATAGCATTTAGTGCAGCATAAAGCGGTGTGGCGAAATCTTAAACTGCTAGGTCAACCGTACAGTCATGATTATTCAGCTCATGGAGACTAAAATCAAGACGTGTGATAGCACGGTCTTATAGAAGACCTTAAGAAGCATATCTACGTTGTTTTATTGAGTAATAAGATATATATGTTCAGAGTATGCTATAGATAAATTTTTGCAGGAATCAACATTCGACATGGACGAAGCTACGGTCAGAATTCTCACAAACTGTTTTGATTTCGTTTGAGATGTTCTGTTAGTTTAATGCTCCTGTAACTAAATTACTCGAATTTATTACTAACTCGTGTACACATGGTGCTTGTTATTGAGATGATAGGTACAACACTATCGCGCCTGCGCCATACAACTCGTAGTTAATCGTAGCGTTATTACTACGCATCGTAGCACCGTAGTAAACGCTACTAAAATATTTACCAATGGACTGTGAGACTAGGTACTAGATATAAAAATGGTGTGTACTATATATGTTTACACACCATGTTGTGTGCGTTTTAAAATACACTGTTAGCTTTTGGAATAAGGTTGAAAATAGCGTCATTTCTATCAGTTCCCTACCCAACGGTAGTTTGTAAAAGTAAGGTTTATAATGAATATTGTATGGGTTTCATAGATATCTTGACTTTCAAGCGATCCACATCATAATTTATTCTTTTATAAGATTGATTTTGTAATTAGGCTTCGTCTCGCGGGCTTAATAAAACTTCAGGTTTATTTATTTTTAAGAGAAAACCAATAATTTTAATCTATTTTATAATTCAATTAAAAAAGTACCCTTTCGAATATAAAAAGGATTTTCAACATCGATTATGAAGCCACAAAGTTGTATTTCCAGTCACCAACCCGCACTCGGCCAGCGTGGAGACGTATGGTCTTAACCCTCGGCTGCGAGGAGACCCGAGCCCAGCAGTGGCAGTTATGGGTTGTTAATGATGATGATTTAATCAATTATTGGGGATAAGCCGCTGCCGTTGTTTTTACGATGCTCTCAATCCAGCAGGGATCTCAATACAGGATTTTCCCGTTAAGAATCTTCACTCAACAACCCTAAGTGGACATTTACAATATGTTCTGCGGTCAATATACGGTCCCCAACACTCTGTACCTCCTTTTATAACACGGTGTTATCCAACGCTTATTATTATAATCAGGTAGGTAGGTAGAACTGTATTCTATACTGTTATTTAAGGAAGTCGAAGACTTTCAGCACACAACCAAGGTCTATATTCTGTATATATCTGCCTATTTCAGTCTACTTCTGGACACAGGCCTCTAAAATTGCACGCCTCTCTGATCGATTATGGGCAAATCGCGTCCAGCCACAGCCAGCCATTTTGCGCAAGTCGTCACTTCACTTGGACTGTGGACGTTTTTATTACGTTTGCCGAGCTGCGGTCTACACCCAGGAACTATATTAAAAAAACGTACAAAAAATGAATAATTACAATCGGTTCAAAAACGACGAAGTTATCCGCAAATACACATAAAAAAATTGTTTTATATATACGGTCGAAATGAGATATCTCCTCCCTTTTTGAAGCTGGTTAACAAAGTACTATTATACTTAAAAAAGTATATATGTATTTATACTTCATTTTAACAAAAGCTTGATTAGTCTGGGATTAGATGGAGCGTGTGCTAGATGTCCGAAATATTTATTATTTATTTATTATGATTATATACTTACCAATAGCCTTATTTACATGATAAACATATGCTTATGCTGTCTATTAAGGTGTCTTGTAATATTATTTATCATAACAGTCCTCGAAAAATGAAGTGTGCAATATTACGCTGTAATGAGAAAGTAAACAATTCTGCGCGAGCTCAATTTTATAAGGGCTTAAGTACACGTATACTGACGCCACTCATCGTTACGCACGTAATACAAACATCGTAAAACGTTAACGTCTACGTCAAGATGAGGGTCCGATCTGTGGAGTTTGTGTGGAGTTTTGTTAAATATAATGGTAAGGATACGGACTTTTTATTCTGTATCAATATTATGAAATTGAAGAGGTTTTCTTTCTTTGGTTTAAGATGCCAATCTTAGTAACTGATTTACCTTTGACCTTAGCGAAAATGCTAGTGTTTCGCGTCGATTCTTTTTTGACTTTATTCTCGTGTATTATTGGCTAATATTTTGTTTTGACCATGTGATACGGCATTGAGAAACGTCATTGAAATACATTTGTTAACTTTCTAATAATGTTTAATTTTGTACAATTTGAGTTCAGCTAGGTGACCCGAATTAGAAATTTTCGTCGACACTTGATGGAACTTGTTGAAATACATTCTAGAATTAAAATCGATAATAACTTTCGACACATAATTTAATAGACATAGTATGACACAAATTTAGACTTTAAATATAAAGAGAATATGTCATAAAGATTTTGTTTGTAAATTTTCATGATTAACGATTTATCGATTTTAATTGTTGAAATAATATGTTAGAATTTCTAATTGATAATTTCATATCATAATTTTAACTTTATGTAACTTTATAATTTTCAAATTTAATGAATAGCATCTAATAATATAAAAATTGATTTCCCTATTTTCGGGGAAAATTCCTTCACTGACACACTAATATTTCCATGTACTCACAGTTGTTGGGTTTTAGATGTGAAGCCTTTGATGATGCCATAAGGCGAAACCCGTCAGGTATAAAAATAAATAAAATTTATTATAAAAATAAATAAAAATAAATAAAAATAAATAAAACAAGTGATTTTAGTTCTAAAATGGAAATTTTAAAGGTAATTTGCGTACATGGCTACGTACTCGCCCAACTTAGGCAAGTTATGGTATTAATGTAGGTATGAATGTCGATTTTATATGAGACTTTTTGTATATTTTTCAAAAATTACATTTACGAAGTTCGTATTGTCGTCTAGTAGTTAGTGATTTTAAACAGCCAGAGATCGGGTTCGATTCCTATCAACAACCTAATCAAACCGTTGGGAGGCCCAATGATGCGGAAACATCACTAGGCCACCATAGCATGGGTCACCATGCTGTATTGTTGCGTTGTCTGCATTCGCAATTAGTATAATAATAAATAATAAATACTTCTGACATCTAACACACAACGCCATCTAGTCTCAAACTAAGCAGAGCTTGTATTATGGGGACTAGACAACTGATATGAATACATAAATACTTTTTTTTGTAAACACATACATACTATATATAGAAAACTCCCAAACTCCGAAACAATTATTTGCAGATCATACAAACATTTGGCTCGACACAGGACTCGAACCCTAGACCTCATGGACAGCAGTCGCGTACGCTACCACTGCGCCACCGAGGCAGTATAGTGACTACAACTCTCAATAGCTAAAACTTGCTCTTCCAACTGGTCCCTCCTTCTCCCTTCCTCTACAGAAAAACACGTGCTGGCCTTCGAAGTCACTCTTTTAAAGTGGTAGATATACGCTCTCGAACGCAACGTTTTGGTTCTTCCTTCTTGTGCCGAGCGATTGAAACATGGAACTCACTACTAGCGCATGTGTTTCCCTCCCATTCTGATCCCGGGTCCTTTAAGCGGGGCGTGAAAAAGTATCTCACCAGGCCGCCATAGTGTGGGTCACCATGGTACTCTGTCCACATTCACACTGAGGATGGTGACCACCACTCTTGGATTTTGCTTATGCTTTCCATCAGTCATTTTGGTAGCTTAAACATACAAAAAAAAACTTTCCATCAAGCAGATTAGAGTCATTTTGGCAGGGCCATACATAAAAAAACCAGAGAGACTGCCGCCATTCTGCAGTAGGTTTCACCTGTAATTCATCGCAATTTAAATGTAAGGATATTTAGAAAATAAATATTGCTTTGTTACCTCATAATCATTATTGTCATTAATTATTATTATTTATGTTTTTTTTATTTATTGTTACTTCCTGTATTACAATAGCACGAGGCCGGCTTAATGCCACATTATCTACCACTCCACCTGGTATGATAGTAATAAACGAGAAGGAAAACACTATAATTAGTGGGGTTTTAGGTAATAATGCTGTATAAAATATATTTTTACACGCATTACATACACATAATAATATTAATAAAAAATACATAATAAAAAATGCAAAAATATCGAAAGTGACGAAGTCAAATATTTCTGTTAGCTGTTGCGTGAGAACTTCTCGGACTTTTACTTGTCACGATTTGTTGACATCCTGATCTCGATTGGGAGTGCATTCCAATTAACAGACAATGTTTCTTAACTTTTAATGTAATAGTGTTTTCGAACCTATCATCGTCAATAGTTTTTAATAATCCACTATGCGGCGCTCATAGCCTAGTTGCACTCGGTGATTAAAAAAAATCGCCGAGGGTAAGCAATTACGGCGCGGTCGGTATCTAGATGGATGACCGCTGGTGGCATGTTACCATTATCATAGGATAACAGTCGTGGAGCTTAGTTGGAGGCCTTTAGGCGGTTTCAAAACATCCAACGGCAAGATTACGTAGCCACAACGTAGTCTTGCCAGTCCTCAACCCACACTTGGCCAGCGTGGGAACGTATAGCCTAAACCCTCTCCTGAGAGGAGACCCGAGCCCAGAGTGGGACATTATGGATTGTTGATTGATTGATTAATCCACTATGGGGAATAACCTTTTTCTTTGACAGAAGGTTTTTGCCCAGCTATATCACGCTGGCCGGGAATTGCGACACTTAGTATTCTTATTCCGTCATTACACGGAAATTCTTTCACCACGCAATTCCAAAATAAGCTTAACGATCTTTTTAACATGGGATAAACTAAGGTCAGATTATCTTATCACATAAGCATAAATCGCATTGCAGTTGAAAATGTCGCAGTATTTTTTTTATTTATTCAACAAATGAATGTCAATGCCAATTGTCATGCTTATTCCCTTTCCTCCTATAAATTATAGGCCGTCAAGGCCATTGGGGACCTGCTGTTGCTTATCGCTACTTTTTATTGCTCATTATAAGATAACCTAAAACTTATATTTACCAGTTAATGTCCCAAAGTTATTTGAAGTTTAAAAAACAATACCAAATTACTGAAACCAGCAGTAGGGAACATGTTACATACACGCGAACATTCATTTAAGACTCGGAAACGTGCAAAGATATATCACCATTTAATGACAGCCCAAACATAAACACACGCCAAATTCAACCTTCTAAGGAACACTTTAAAACTCAAAAGATCCATGGACCGGATAATCAGTTGTTGATAACATTTTTGTCCTAATGCGGCACTTATAAAGTTCAATTTCGAATGTAAACCGAAATCCGCAGAGGTGCGCATCTAGGGAATGCAAGCAATTAGGTTGTTTTACATTGCAGATATTTTCAATTTATAAGAATCTTACTCACCGTCGGTCGTTGAGGTTATATTCATGTTGAATCAGCAAAGAAACTTCAAATTAGACACTACTTTCTAAGACTTTGAAATTCAGGTTATAGTTTTAAAGTCCTTCAAAGAACGAGACGATAGATTCTGCAGGCAGATCGCAGATCACAGGTGCGAATGTTTATCCACTCAAATAAAAACACGAATCAACTATAACGAGCACTTACGAAACGTCAAGCTATTCGAATTTCGAACGACCGCACGCGGGCAAACGTCAACTATTGGCGCGAACACTTGACAGATGGTTGATTGATTCCGCGCGTTCTTTAACGTGTAAACACTGGCACTTGAAGGCTGAAGGCCTCACGGCACCTAAGGTACGCTCAGATATCAGCCAATTAGCTGGGAAGATGCTACTATGCGAGCAATCCGAAGCTTTTTGATAGTGTAACGACAAAACAAATAGTCCGGAATGAGTGAGGCACGGACATGCGCAGTAGGCATTGCCGTATGCGTACTTTGTTAAGCTGTGGTTACTGAAGTAGGCTCAGATAAGATTTTATTTACTTAATAAAAAGTGATATAAAATGAATTTAATGAGGAATCATATTTATACAATAGACCGTTTCTTATATTCAAGGGTAGTAGTAACATACTTCTCGCCTTATTTCTAATTTATTTATGAGCTCATAAAGTTACAATACTTTGTACACGAAAGTTACTTTACTGTTAACTATTTTTTTTTAATTTTGATTTGTAGAGTAAATAATATTGTGAATATTTAAAAAAATATGCCATACTTTTACTAAACATTATTTAGACATAATTATATGTTTGTGTTTTTAAAAGCTTTTCATCCAAATATACAAGTATGTGTAACATCAAAAGATTTTGTTTCTAAATATTAAAGAATTAAAAGCTTATTACGTCCAATTTCAAATTAAAGCCTTTGAAGTTCTATTTTATCTATAAGACGAACAAGGATTTAAAAATAAAATTTTGAATTGTGACGCTGTATGAACGACGCCGTACTGCAGCGGGCTAGGCCGGAACACGTATCGCGCAGGGTCTCTACTCTTGAGATATTTATCCAACGGAGACGGATACCTGACACACACCACCACACTTCACACACATACATACAAATCTAATGTCATTTATTTTAACTGGCAACCCAGCAACTTAGGTGTGAGTATTTGTATGTGTGTGCGTAAACAAATTAAGCCTTAATTTTTTTTATCTGCATAGGGTTGGGAAAAATTTGGAATCAGTTATCGCAGTATGTTAGTACAATGTTGTAATGTAATGTTTAAGTATTAACTTTTAAGTAACATCCCTTGTCTTTGAAACTTAAATTTAGGAGATACCTTCAGTCAATATTAAAGAAGTCAATATCTTCTTTCAATATCTATCACTCAATAAGGCAGCCTTCTTCATTATTTGAGATATTTTAAGGTTTTTGAACTAATAAAACCTCATATATGCAAAAGAAAAATAAACGAACGCCAACTTGTTATAAGTTCGAGAAGCTTATCGATAAAACTTTCTTTAGTAACAACACTAGAAGCAAATAAAAGTTCTGTATAACTTAGGGTTATTCTTAAAAATGCTGTTAACCTACAATACTGTTGACTTTAAAAATGGTTTGTGAATATTTTTGAAGAAGTAAAGTTGGACGGAGGGTTTAAGTAGATGCGCGGTGAGCCGATGTCGGCAACTTGGTATGCACCTGCTTATTTCACACGATAGCTGAGAAAATTGTAATGGCTTATAAGATCGATGTACGTATGAGATTTATTTATTTTACAGTTATCTAAACAATTAAATAAAATTTAAGTGTTTGTTTGTAAATTCAAATTTCCAGATTTTCACTAAATGCTCGTGAAAGTGTGTAAAAGGCACTTACACCAAAAAAACAATTTTTAACAAGTTTGTTTTGGATAATCTGGAATGGCTGGACTGATTTTGACAGGATTTTCACTGACAGATAGCCGATGGTATAAGGAGTAATTGAGGCTACGTTTTAGACAATCATCACCCCACGGCGTTGTTATACCGCAGTTAACACCGTGGGCCTCAGCTAGCTGTAAACATTTTAAAGATTTCACGCATGCATGCATTAATATGATTGAACCAAGCGGTGCGCAATTTGAGAGGCCTATGTCCAGCATTGGACTGTGGTAGGCTGATGATGATGAACGAGGACGATAGCTAGCAGAAGCTAGATGCGAGAAGCTAAAATAAATCAAAATACTGTGCAAGGGGAGAGGTCTACGTGCAACAATGAACTGCAATAGGCTGACGATTATACAATAAAACAAGTCTGACATTTTCAGTGCGGATTCGATATTTGATGTGAATAGCCCTTCATCATAAAAGCTATGGGCAAGTTTAGCGGGCATGTCTATTGTGAAAAATTATGTAATTGTATATTAATGAAATACGATACGATCTTGATGGTAGGATACAGGAGGTGTTCAAAAGATTGTTCAGGCAGTTAATACAACAGTAACACACCTACGCGTCAATATTCTAACTTTTTAGTATAAATATAGAATAAAATAGTACTGCTTACTTCTCTGGGCCAAGTTTTACCCGCTGTGACGTATCAAAATTCAACCAATTGCCCGGTGTAGCATAACTCATTCTTTGCCCGTATAGCATTACTTATCTTGTATTTCCAAAGTAAATATATATAAGGCTCGAGGGCTTATATGTAAGCAAGATATGAACGCTTCCAAAGTTCTCAACTCTTCCGTAGGGCGGTAATAAGTACCGATTACCTTGAAAGAGAATAGAAATCGCCCTTGTGTGTTTTAAAAATTAGCTTAGTCGCTCAATTTTAAATATAGTTTTCTAAAAGCTTTAACAATAAAAGTTTTAGTTCTCAATTTACATTAACCTCCTAGGGCTGGGGCCTGGGGCTTCAACCCCCTCCATGTCGAGTATCGCGATAAGAGTAGCCTCAAGAATCAAAGTATCAATATTTCAAAATTTAATTGAAATCGATGCATTGTTTTAGCAGTGAAGCGTTAGAGACAGACATACTTTCGAATGTATAAGATTAGTATGAATGGTCAGTATATTATAAGTGTACATCGACCAAAGATCCAAAAGACCATCGAAATTACTTCAATAAATTCAGGGTACGAACTCTCTGTCATCGATAGCCTCTACCAAATGGTCTACCATAGGCCACTAGTGGGCATTAGCATCTTATTAGAGGGAAAGTTTTTAACTACTAAACGACCCTGGTTAGACGGATTGGTAGAGGGCTTAAATTATTTATTTTACTTTATAGTACAAAACCAGTCCAGTCCCCAACCCGCACTTGGCCAGCGTGGGGACGTATGGCTTTAACCCTCTCCTGAGAGGAGACCCGAGCCCAGCAGTGAGACATTATGGGTTGTTGATTGATTGATGATTGATAGTACAAAAAAGGCAATTCGATTTTTTTACAGATAGTGGATTAAATAGATGGAAGTAACTAGGAATGTACATTCATACAACAACAAAAATACAAGCAAGATAGACAAAATCAAGATATATAATAACGATAGAGAGAGAACAATGATATCAAAAACCAAGGAGAAAGAATTTATATGTAATATGAAATCAAAATTGTCTTGCGCTTCAAGAAAACTGAAACGTATGTATGGAGAAGAATTGAGATGCATAGAGACTCGTTATAAGGACATACGACCTCGGTAACTTCAGAGACGAAGAATAATGAGGTTTTGAAACTAAAAATTCTAAACACTTATTGCATGCTACGCGACAAGTGAACTTGAAGAGGTACTAGGGTTATGTAGCTAAGTATTTCGCATCTTTAAGTAGTTTTCCGTATAAAATATTCGAAGTATTTGTAAGTAAAGTATTATTATTTTTTTTAATAATAAATAACTGACAGATGTTCATCAAATAAAGTATAACATTAAGCACCTAATAAAACACATAATGAAATAAATAACGTAAATTAACCGTTGATGATGTTCAATTAAATAGTGGAATATGTGCAAGTAGTTTAATTCTAGAATGTATTGTAAAAAGTTCCATCAAGATCAATTTTAGATATTCATGTCTCTTACCTCGAATTTAGCGGTGGTGGCAAAGTTTTAAGTGCTTAAAATTTAAAACTATCTATTCTGAGTGACACTCATTAATATAGTTTAAAATACTTTTTGAGACTTATTAAGACTATTCTGGTTCATTATATAAAAAAAACTGTTCCTCTATTTAGCATAGTTATGGTCTGTGTTTAAACCAGTGTTCAAGTTAAACCCAATGTAGGTGGCACTTTTTGATGCCACAAGATTATGGTAACCACGACGTTCTGTAAATGTAAACGAGATGGCGTTACTTGTTATTCGTAAGTTTGTTCTATAAACTTTTTACTAATTATAATTACGCCAAGACAAATTTGATTGTCCATTAACCAGTATACGATCGTTATTAGGACAAGAGCCGTTCAAAATTAACTTACATCCTTCTGATAACAAGATGAAACCTTTTTTTTTAATGATTTTGATTAATGAACACATCAATGATATATGATTTATACTCTCAATTTTCGTCTCTTGATGATTTTTTTTTATATCCATTTTAGAATTTAACTCACTTGTACTTATTTCACTATTATCAAAAGTTAGTAACCTTGACGTTAAGGCGTTAACGTTCAACCGTGGGAGTGCCATGCATGGGCCGGCTCGACCGGAGTGATACCACGGCCAGGTGTGAAATAGCGTATGCGCTGTGTTTCACCGAGTGAGAGAGGATACCGGAGGCCAATAATACAACCCTTCCCTCTACACCTTTTTTTTTTTTTTTTTTTTTTTTTTTTTTTTTTTTTTTTTTTTTTTTTTTTTTTTTTTTTTTTTTTTTTTTTTTTTTTTTTTTTTTTTTTTTTTTTTTTTTTTTTTTTTTTTTTTTTTTTTTTTTTTTTTTTTTTTTTTTTTTTTTTTTTTTTTTTTTTTTTTTTTTTTTTTTTTTTTTTTTTTTTTTTTTTTTTTTTTTTTTTTTTTTTTTTTTTTTTTTTTTTTTTTTTTTTTTTTTTTTTTTTTTTTTTTTTTTTTTTTTTTTTTTTTTTTTTTTTTTTTTTTTTTTTTTTTTTTTTTTTTTTTTTTTTTTTTTTTTTTTTTTTTTTTTTTTTTTTTTTTTTTTTTTTTTTTTTTTTTTTTTTTTTTTTTTTTTTTTTTTTTTTTTTTTTTTTTTTTTTTTTTTTTTTTTTTTTTTTTTTTTTTTTTTTTTTTTTTTTTTTTTTTTTTTTTTTTTTTTTTTTTTTTTTTTTTTTTTTTTTTTTTTTTTTTTTTTTTTTTTTTTTTTTTTTTTTTTTTTTTTTTTTTTTTTTTTTTTTTTTTTTTTTTTTTTTTTTTTTTTTTTTTTTTTTTTTTTTTTTTTTTTTTTTTTTTTTTTTTTTTTTTTTTTTTTTTTTTTTTTTTTTTTTTTTTTTTTTTTTTTTTTTTTTTTTTTTTTTTTTTTTTTTTTTTTTTTTTTTTTTTTTTTTTTTTTTTTTTTTTTTTTTTTTTTTTTTTTTTTTTTTTTTTTTTTTTTTTTTTTTTTTTTTTTTTTTTTTTTTTTTTTTTTTTTTTTTTTTTTTTTTTTTTTTTTTTTTTTTTTTTTTTTTTTTTTTTTTTTTTTTTTTTTTTTTTTTTTTTTTTTTTTTTTTTTTTTTTTTTTTTTTTTTTTTTTTTTTTTTTTTTTTTTTTTTTTTTTTTTTTTTTTTTTTTTTTTTTTTTTTTTTTTTTTTTTTTTTTTTTTTTTTTTTTTTTTTTTTTTTTTTTTTTTTTTTTTTTTTTTTTTTTTTTTTTTTTTTTTTTTTTTTTTTTTTTTTTTTTTTTTTTTTTTTTTTTTTTTTTTTTTTTTTTTTTTTTTTTTTTTTTTTTTTTTTTTTTTTTTTTTTTTTTTTTTTTTTTTTTTTTTTTTTTTTTTTTTTTTTTTTTTTTTTTTTTTTTTTTTTTTTTTTTTTTTTTTTTTTTTTTTTTTTTTTTTTTTTTTTTTTTTTNACCACCCCCGTGAAGAGGCTTCTCGTTGCGACACTGGCTCCACCCAGATTGGGCAAAAGTCGCCCTAGGGCGGAGGCAGTGTCGACCAGCTCGGGAGCAAGCTGTCGGAAGTGCTCGTCGAAGAGCCACCTACCGTCGAGGATCAGGCCCAGATACCTCATCTGGGCCCGAACCGGTACGAGGACCGAGTTGACCACTATGGAGGCGCCGGGGGGCGGCCCGCGACGAGGCCCATGGAAGAGCAGGGCCTCCGTCTTGTCCAGGGCGTCCTCTACCCCCTTTCCCATCCCCCAAGGCCGGCAACGCACTTGTGACGCCTCTGGTGTTGCGGGTGTCCATGGGCGGCGGTAATCGCTTACCATCAGGCGATACCGTTTGCCACCTATTCTATAACAAAAACATGTCAGGATTAAAGTTAATTGAAATAGAATTTGATTTTTTGATTGAATAAGTACAAATGAGTTTATTTCTAAAATGTTCATCTACAATAACTTGCCTATCGTAAAACTATCACTGACTAAAAAACTATGAATAATAAAATAAAGTTTCATGAATTTTGTTTTCAGCCCTTCCATTTATCGATAACAAACTAATTTTATTGTCAAATGTTAATTTTCTTCACAGAGAATATGACTGATGGTTGCTTACTAGACTATACATTTATATAAAAGAAAGTCACGATAGTTAAACTATTTATAACTCAAGAACGACTAACCGATTTGGCTGATAATTTGTGGGGAGGTAGCTTAGAACCAGGAGACGGGAAAAGGATATATTATAGAAAGATTTTTACAGTGGTTTTTGTTCACTTTTTGAAGCGAGGTTAACCGCGGTCGTTGTTGCACCGCAGGTAACACTACGGGGCTCAGTTAGTGTCTATATAACAATTAACTACAGGCACAAACAGGAAAATCAACATAGTTAGCTAGTGCAGTTAGCTGTAAAGACAATAAGATAAACTTTATTTGTCTTTATATTACATAGGTACTTAAAATTAATAGCAGTACTTGAACAATATGACTCAAAAGGCAAAATGGTCTTAGAATCAGCAAATGGATAACATTGCAAAACATACTAGCCACTGTTATTCTGTCCAAGCCAATCATGTTTAATATAATCTTAGAATAAGTACAAGGACACCATTCTGACCACGAACACAATGATCACTATATATACCTGAAACAATGCAGTTGTTACTACATTTTTCTTTTTAATGGGTGCAAGTAACGTGTGTAAAGTATACTTCAAAGACAAACTTGTTTTTAAATCATTTGAAATTATTTGTTGAATATTTTTAGATACAAATTATATATACATATTTATTATCTACTTGGAAAATACGTTGAAAGTATGTCCTTTTAGAAACGTAAATTATGCATTTGATCATGTCATGATCTTCAGCAAAGTATTGTGCATGAGCCCACAAAGGTTTCTGAATTGTAACGACCAGCTTTGCAAGCGTTGCCTGCAGTTGTTGTTGTACCGCGGGTAAAACTGCGGGGCTCAGCTAGTCTTTAAAAAAAACAAACTTCAAAATATCTGAATACGCATGCGTTTTAAAGTGAGCACCACAAAAGTCATTGAACATTCAAGTCTTACCGAAAAAGAATATAAAATTTTTAGAAATCATATTGAGCTAGTGAAAACAAAGAAAAAATATTTGTGTTATCATTTTGTCACTGTAATCTAAATATGATCTGCATAGCACCAACTATAAACCATTCTATTCACCTGCCAACCAATTATTAAACATCACGGTACCCTAAAAAAGTAATTAACGTCACAACAATAGCATAGTGGTTCTTTCAACAAAAGGTTGGACAAAATACAAAAGAGTACAATTTAGTCCAACTAACCAAGAAACGCGAACTTGTATTACGATAAAAAAATCGTACACACGCAAGGAAAATTAGTGGACCTAAGTATGTCATTTTTTAACCTAAATGTGCCAGAATTATTACTTTTATGGTTTACGTACGGTAGTGATTTTATAGCGTTTTGTTTAGAATATTAACATCAACTAATAATTAATTTAAATATAAAGGTCGCAATTGGAAATAACTTATAAAGAATTTGACTGGAACGTACAACAGTTAAGTGAAAAAACGACAGACAAACATGAGAATGTAATTGACCAGTTTAGTTAGTTTAGTCCTCGCCACTGCCTGTTAGCGTCGAGTGTTTGGGTGTGATCTGCACAGTGGACAACACTTTGTACGATATACAAATTCTTGTCGAGTTTCGGAGTTCCTTATGTCGGTTTCATGTATGTTTGCAACGTCCTCCGCTATACAAGATAGTACTCTTTTATTTTTTAAAAAAGCTGTTCCTTTCCGTTCAAGCATTGCGTGGTGTCAGATGATGCGCCGATTCCTTCGTTTCTTCGATGTTCTTTAGAAAACTATTAGCATTACTATTGACGTATAAAAAATATTACTTTAAATATTAAATTAGTCAATATTTTATGATTTTTCATTGTATTTTAATTCTAAAGAAACAATCTTTCAACTAAATAATTTAATCTCAAAATAGATTAGAAATGAGGGATAGTTCAGCCAATAAAATAAAAAAGTGCGTGCGTACAAAGTACACATGTCAGAAGTGAAACTTCTTAGCTCTCTCCCACCTCTCGCTCCATGGTACTGTGCGTGATACGACAATCGCCCTATCTCACTTTTTCTCTCGATCTTTCTCACTTGCTTGCTCCCTACTTTCACTCCATCGCTAGTTGCTTCATGCTACGTTCGCCCTGTCTTACTCTCTCTCAATCGGTCTCGATCGCTCTCTCTCTCTTTTTCGACACTTCCGTAGCATACTTGCGTGACGTTACATTTGTAGTAATTTTACCCTCATGCGCCTAAAGAAGTTTCACTTCAAAAATGGTTACAAACCATTAAATTTAAGTAGGTTCTCTTTTTTCAAATTTAATTTAGGAGTAAGTAAGTGATAATATTCTAATACATCCAGCACATGATCTTCTGTTCTCTAACCAAGCAGAACCAGTACGCTTACCAGAACGCTGATAAACATACCTCTTCATTATTAAATATATATTTATGTATATATTTAAATAAAATAACATCTAAACACAGAATGAACGACCGCACAGTTACTGAATAAAACGTAAAAAAGAAACAGTCACTATCAAAAGGTCGCTCAATGAAGCGCGAATTCTGAATTGACTGCCTGGTTAGTCGTGTGTACTAAGGTCAAATAAAGTTAATTTTAGTACACGTTTTCTGACTTCAATTGATTGGATTATATGAAATAGTTTCATTTTATGATAAAGGCGCAGGCGTAAACGAGCTGGTCTTGGAATAAATGGTAAAAATTCCTTTCTTTTTTCTCCTAATGGTAAGTTTTTACCGTGGCCTATGGACCCGCAACTTGAAAAATACGTTTGCTTTGTCCTTAACAAAGGGAGAGTTTATATATCACTAACGGTAATTATTCAAGATTTATTACTATGCATTATGATCTTTTCTATCTTACCATTTATATATTTTTTATTTTATGATACTATTTCACATTATCATTCATCATATAATGTTATTTTAGCTTAATAAAATTCATCACTTTTTAGAAATTAACATAAAATGGTTCCACACAATAACATTGAATATTTATATGTATAACATTTTGAATAAGTGAACTGAAGTAAATATTCCGGAATTAAATTATATAGAGAGAATATTTAAAATATTTGCTTTGTGTAACTGTTGTCTTTCGTTAGGAACGCTTTGGATTCAACTAGCGTTTGCAAGCTAATCACAGTGTTTATTTAGGTATGTTAGAGGTACATTTCAATTAAATTATGTTGTAGATTTTGGAGCAAAGCAGTTGTTCTTTTACTAGAATCTAGAGTGTCATGCTTGGAGTTTACGTAAGTAATTGTTCTTAATCCAGAAGTCAGTTATACGGCTCTCGTAGATCTTTATTGAGATTATTAAACTACACTAGAACTCATTAGAAAACCGCTCTATCATTGTCCAGATTGAAGAAATCCATTTCAATCTATATCTTCTAGGGGATACATGAGCCAGGAGTTTGTGGCGTTTCCACTAACTTTCGTACTTTAGGAGGACCCTACCATGTCATTCCAGGTTCCGGTTCGATGCTGCACCTACCTAGGACTGATTCCAAGAGACATAAGTGACTTCGACATGCCTAACACTAATTAGACTAGTTATTTTCTGTATATATGCTGGCTGCCATAGCGAAAAGCATGTGCGGAATCTAAGGGTGGTGGTCACCATACTCATGGCAAAAGCAGATAATGCAACAATGCATCATGGTGAACCACACAAAGGCGGCCTACTGATGTCTCTGCATCATTGAGCCTCCGGCAGAACGAATGCCGAAATTTTAGATTGATTTTCTGTGCTTGGATAGTACCACCCCGATCTAGTCGACCTGTTCTAGCTGAAATCAGCGTGGCTCTACTATATAATTCAAAATCATGCATTCAGTTCAGACACTAAGTGACATTTATGAACGCTAAATTCAAGCTTCAGATACAAATCATGTATCGACACAAATAGACGCCAGATGTACTCTATTGTCAAGGTGAATTAGGTGAAAATACCAAAATTCACTGCCTGCCTGTGTCGATCCATGGCTTCCAGTTTCTAAATTGCGTAGGGCCTTATGAGAAGAATGCTGGCATAAGAAAATCACGGCCACTCTTTTTAAAAGTCATATCTTCAGGTACAATGGTATTAGTATTTCTATATACATGAATTCGTTTTATTAAAATTGCCAAAAAGCTAAGGCACGAACACTCAGTGATATCATTATAATAAATCTATCAGATTATATCTTATCAGATGATGAAGAGAGTTTCATTCATAGCAGTACTGGAAAGAGTGAACCTAATTAACATTAAGGAAATCGCTCGAATAATAAAGCAGTTGAACCTTGCAATGATTGGTCGTTCTTGCATTATGCATATGCTTTCCATCTAGCAGAATAAAATCACTTTAGCCTGCCCACATATACAGAAAAAAAAAATGTTTCAAAATATACTGTTGTATTTATTATTTGTTGAAATGTATTTTGACGTACAATAAAACAAATCACACGACAAATGTATCAAAATCGGTTCCAAACAGTGTAAGATCAGTTCGCTGATTATCGTAATTGAATTTAGAAGCATCTATAAAAGAAGCATCATCATCAACAATCCATTATATCCCACTGATGGGCTCGGGTCTCATCTCACAAGGAGAGGGTTTAAGCCTTACGTTAAAGAATGATTTTAAACAATTTTATGAAATAAAGACATTACGACTTTTATGTTGTCATTGACTTCCCTTTGCAATTGACGTGAAAAGTGATTTTTTTCTAAGTTACAAATACTTTTCAATATCTTTGATTTAAATGAAATACTTTGGAATTCAACCCCACAATAGCCTTGCTTACTTAATAATGTAGTTGGTTATATTTAACTGAGAAATCGTGAGTCGGTCGCATGTACCGACTAATTTATTAAAGCGCCAAACGATTATTAACTTCAAGAACGACGTTGAAACAACGCTACTTAATTGTTTGTTTCGATAATTTGGGGAAAATATTCATAATAGAAAAGCCGAGAGTCTATTTCATTATTAACCCTTCTTTGTATATTTGAAGCAATATATCGTCGAACAAAGCAACGCCGAAAAATTGTTAGCTGTAATAATTTATTTCCGAATCGAATACTCGATAGAATCATAAATACGATTACAAATACATCCAGAATCAAAACAATAATGTGTAGAACATATTAAATCATATAAGTGTTTTCCCATGTGTGTGAATGCGAATGATCCCACGACACTCAGCAAGGTAAAAAGCCTAAAACACTACGAGATCAGTGTAGTCTTTGTCGATTATTACAATAAAAGTAATTACCTACGTATATACTTTTTTACTCTCGACTTGAAAACCAACACTCTATGTTGTGGTGAGGCGAATGGTAACAGGATTACTTGATCACAATTCAAGATTTTTAACATTAAAGTAATAGCACAATGAGAAATGCTTACAATCATTTTGATTAAGAATTGGGTCCACCTGATTATTGATACATATATATACACGTAGTACGTTTACTAAACGTAACAAGAATACATCAAGGAGTGACAATTTGTATGGTTTTAATTTATGTTTTGATTTTGATTGATGGACAATTAAATTAAATATGTTCAGACATTTTCTATCACAACGCCATCTAGTCCCAAACTAAGCAGAGCTTGTTCTATGGGTACTAACTAACTGATATTAATACTTATATACTTTTTTTTGTAAATACATACATATTATACATAGAAAACACCCAAACTCCGAAACAAATATTTGCAGATCATACAAACATTTGGCCCGACTCAGAAATCGAACCCGAGAGCTCTTGCACAGCAGTCGCATTCGCTACCACTGCGCTACAGAGGCAGTTAAATGTTTCAATGTCTTGGATAACTAGTTATTGTCCGCGGCTACGCCCCGTGTATATCGGTTATCAAGTTAAAGAGTAGATTATGGTTTCAATTAACAATTAAAGAATCAGTCATTGAAATGAGTGCAGCAGTTTAGCCGTGAAAATGTGAAAGACAGATAGAGTTACTTTCAGATTTGTAGTACTGATTCTGCGATTTAAGTAAATTTTAAAATAATAATCTGAAGTAACAATTCAAAGCTCTCTCCCTAAATTTTGGTGCTTTTACCGTACAAAAATAATATTTATATACTAAAAATAAAGTGTACCATTGTGTTCATTCGTTCTTTGATGTTGCGTGTTAAGAACAAATTTCAAGGTTCTTTTTCTTTTGTAAGAAAACCAATATAGATAATATTCTTTTGAAGGTACAAAAATAAAAAATTAAAGCATAGTAAGTGTACGTACTACTTTCACCTGGGAGAGCCACGCTTCGGCATGAATGGGCCGGCTCGACCGGGGTGATACCACGGCCTCACAGAAAACCGGTGTGAAACAGCGCTACGCTGTGTTTCATCGATTGAGTGAGGATACCGGAGGCCCATACCCCAATCCAACGCCCCCTATCCCCCTCACCATCCTCCTTCTCCCCAGGCCGCCATAGTGTGGGTCACCATGCTGCATTGTTCTTTTTCGCATTGAGGATGGTGACCACCACTCTTGGATTCAGCTCATGCTTTCCATCAGGCAGGGCAGAGTCATTTTGGCAGCATAAATATAAATAAAAAAAAAATACTAATCAGGATCAATGAGAAAAAAGTTATTTGTTTTATTACGCATAATTTTCCACTGTTATTTTTCTCTTGTAAATATATTTTATGAGTAGGCATATTTAAATAGGTAGACGAAACAAAATATACATTCTCTGCAAAAGAACCTGATGGCCGAAATATTTTGTTTTGAATCCCGTATCCCATACCATCCTATCCCGAATCTAATATAAAAAAAATAGGGTGAGTAGACGGATCACTATAAAGTAATCACCACTACAAATTACCATCAGGTAAATATCTATCGCTGCATCTAGACTCCTATAGCCTAGACTAGACTCTCAAAGTCTGGTCTAGAGTAATGAAAGAACGACTTAAAACCAGTTTTCTATAAAGTCATCACAGCATATTTTGTGGGGTTTTCATACAGTAACTGATGTATCAATATCAAGAGGTACATTCTAGTGTATCTTTATTTATCTATCAAAAAACTTAAACCAGCAATTCTTATATGTATATAATCTAAATCTTGGAAACGGCTCCAACAATTTTCATGTAGTTTAGTATGCAGGGGGTTTAATGGCGATAACTCGATCTAGCTAGGATTCATTTTTAGGAAATATACTAATATATATAAAAATATAAATTAAATGATAAGACTGTTGTTAATATTCTAATATAACTTTTCTTTTGGTTGATTACGAGGTCACTTAAATAACCAAAAAATATGCTAATGATGAAGAGAACCATTACCTTCCTATAAATAATAATAATGAATAATCAACGTAAAATTTTAATATTGAAAACGAGTTCCGGGAAACGGATAAACTTTGCAATTTATTTTTCCTCAAAAAATCATTTGGCCATTTCGCAGCACTGTGCAGAGATTTTGTTCCGTTTCGTTTTTAAATAACAGAGTTTTAATGCAAAATATTGCCTTGTGAAAATTCCTAGTGGATTTTTTGAAGCAATTTAAATTTTACTTGCCGAAACTGTACAGCGTGACGTAGTTCATTGTCAAAGGGAAATAGCCATACCTATATACATCATATACATATATTATGAACGTAAAGATCTCCTCTCAACCGAATTCCGACCATTTTGAATATTTTGTTCTTTTTGATACTCAACATAACTTGAACTCTCATTGGCTATTGTATTAAGATAGGTCTAAATATATACTTCATATGTATGGTTTATGTAGAGTGCCCTTCAATCCCGATTGTTCCCGAACTATGTTTGGGGTCGGCTTTAAGACTATTACGATACGACTGAAAATCGACTTTTATCTAGATAGTTAATTTTTATTTATTTCTTGCGCGGCTGATATGGTGTTTTAAGCGTTCACCACGCCGCTTCTGGCTGCGCCGGGTGTTGTCGGTTCAAACCCCAAATGCAACAACACTTTGGTAGATCCACAAATTGTTGTACTGAGTCTGGGTGTTCTTTATGTCCGTTATATGTATGTTTGTAAGTCCCTGGCACAACAATACATAATGAATATTCCTAATATAGCAGATGTTTTATAAAAACACACAATTTCTTTAAACTACACAAAATGCACATGTTGCGCATATTACAACTTAATGACTCTAGGCATTCTTTACTAGTCAACCTTTCCGCCGTGGGAGACACGCTTTGGCATGAATGGGCCGGCACGACCGGAGTGATACCAAGGCCTCACAGAAAACCGGTACGAAACAGCACTTCCGCTACCGAGTGAGTGAAGACACCGGAGGCCCATTCCTCAACCCCTCCCCCTCCCTAACTTCTAAAGGCTGGCAGCGCACTTGTGACGCCTCTGGTGTTGTCCATGGGCGTCGATAATCGCTTACCATCAGGCTATACGTCTGCTCGTTTGCCCCCAATTCCATAAAAAAATGTAATATAGAAATAAGACGCGGTAGTATAATTGAAATGAGGATTGTACACTCACACCCAAGATAAACCCCTACAGGTTTGATGGGTGTTTTATGTCTGTTATTGTATGTTGTTATTCTATTTTAAATAAATAAAAAAAAAATAACGTTCAAAATTTTGTATATATTTTTACCTGCATATATTGTTTGCAATTATTTAATTGAAAGAATTAAGTAATAGGAGTGTGTTATTATTAAGTTAATTGTACTAGGTGCAGAAATCGTACATCAAAAGGGTTAGAACATTTTAATATCAAATATGTAAATGGGGCCATTACTGAGATGTATCAAAATGATAAACTTAAGTAATAAAGATTATATTTTATATATTTTTTCATAATAAACACCCAAACATGGTAGTTTTACTGAGTAAATTGCGAGTTATTGTTAGTCGTAAAAATCTAATTATAACAATAACCTATTAACTTACTTCTAAATCTGATATTTAATAAATTCATATCAATTAGAATCTACATAAAATACCCTTTTAATTTCCTATTGGTTACGTAAGCTGGAGTGGATTTCTTAATAAAAAAACTAGGATATGTGCTAATAAAACACAATCTGTCCTATGTACTACTGGCTTACAATTATCAGATGTACAAACGACCTAATTAAAATAAATTATGATAATAACAGCGCGATTTAGATAAACAAATCAACGCCATCTATTGAACTCAGAGTAAACATAAAAAATATCTAAAAATTTATCGTGATCTTTACAATCAGAGCATTTATTTATTAAATTGTAAATAATAACAATATTTGTACCTATTTCTTTATATGTATATAGATATGTTAATCACCAGAGAGTACCTTTCCAATACAACAGTTTCAACAAGACTTAACGTATTCGGCTGTTGTATAAACAAAGGTTTGTAGGGGTGTCATGTAATTTGGTATGTGCGGCGTGCCCCGGGCTAAACAGAAGACAATCACAGGCCATGTTGACTAGCTAGCTCATTAGGACGAATCGTTACCAATGTGCAGAGCGGCCACTTGATAGGTAAAACTAAGAAGTTTAACTTTGGAAGGTTGATTCGTATGTTAATTGGATATATGTTGATTGCTCCAGTAGCATTTGCTTATTGGTGACTGAGGTTGTTGCACTAAATATATAATTTTTTTTATGGAAGAGGTGGCAAATGAGCAGACGTATTGCCTGATGGTAAGCGATTACCGCCACCCATGGACACCCATAACACCAGAGGCGTCACAAGTGCGTTGCCGGACTTGTGGGATGGGGATTGGGATGTGGGGAAGGCTTGGATTATGGGCCTCCGGTATCCTCACTCAGTGAAACACAGCGTAAGCGGTAACTGGTTTTCTGTGAGGCCGTGGTATCAATCCGGTCGAGCCGGCCCATGCATGCCGAAGCGCGGCTCTCCCACGAAAATACACAAACTTATTTTTTCTTGCAGTTTCTTTCACGTGATTATTTGTTAGTTCGTGTTTCATCCCCTCTGGGGTGGAATTTCCCAAAAATACTTTCTCAGTGAATATCTCAGTATTAATTTAAAAAAAAACAACTTTATATCAGTAAAGGCTCTGTTGATGATTTAGCTAGCTAGGACAAGTAATGTATAGAAAAAAATACAAACAAATATTTAAAGAAAAACTGAAGCATTGAAGCCGTTCATATCCTATTGTTTACCCAGATAAGCATAAGCTATAACAGTTGATATATATCATATATGTATTACAAAACTAATATAGTAAACATACTGTTAAGAATTTGCTTTTGTAACAACATGCTAATGTTTAGAAGAGTCTGCATTCAACGAACTAAGCACATTCAAACAGTATTACTTTGTGTAAAAGTTTGATATATAACAACATCATTTTGCAAATATTCGGTTGACTGCACGTCAAATGCAATAAACGTGGGAATGTAGAATCAAAGATTATACAAAGAAGGTTGTTTCTTTTATGTATATATTGGGTAAAGTATGCTGGTGGTGTATATTCAATTTATCCGTTATTTATGGAGTAATTTGATGTCGTTGTAATCAATCAAATAGGGCGCCGAAACGATTTTATTGAAATTTAGTATAGAGATACTTTGATTCTCGGGCCAGGACATAGGCTACTATAACTGACATATACGCAAGCGAAGCTGTGTGTAAAAGCTAGTGCTGTTATATATTTATTTGATTTACCTCAGCACTCAACACCGGTTGTCGTTTCCGAGTGTATTAAGGTTGAATCAATATTAAGCTAAATGTATTCAAGTAGTTAATTGAATCACTTAGATTTCGTAATCATTCTGCTGAATATACATGCTTTAAGCCCTAAAATTATCATTGGGAATGGGATTACCCATTGTAGGTACTTAGTCACTACTCCATATTCTTGACAGGCCTGTTAGTGGTAGTATTCAAACCCTATGACGTAGCAATGCTGCCAACGCGGAGCAAATACTGTGTAAAAAGTAATGTGTTTTAAGTATTCTCTTGAATACCTTATTTTTATTAACAATATTATTGACGTAAAGCATTACAACCAATCACAAAAACTATAAAACATCCAAATCACCACAGGTTTAAAAAAGACGAAATTTATGAATCGACTAAGTAATCTTCAAATGATGTAGATAAATAACAAATACGATTCGTGTAACCTTCTTTTGAAGTCGAAAAAATGTAGGTAATGGTTTAGATGACATGTTAAAATGAACGATTTGTCTGGTTTGCGTTTGTGTATTTTCGACGGAAATAACCAAATTCAGTAGATACATTTATACCACATACCATAATAGGCATAAACGATAAATCCATTTCAATAGTTCATGTCTATAATTTGTCAAAGTCAACGCCGCTTTGTTCAAGATTCTAAAAATGGGTTCACCGAACTGAAATCGTGGTTATTATTAATAAAAATTGTAAATATCGGGGTCAGGTCATATTTGTATTAAGTATTCAAATAACAGGATGAATGATTCGGCACGGACTTTTTGAGTAAATAGCTAATAGGTGTATAAATATAAAGGTTAATTTGGATAAGAAACTATTGTATGTTATGTAGTTTATGAGATAAGATTATTATCTAAACTCAATTATTTATCGAACTTTGTTGGCAGTTCTTTTATTACTTTTTATAGACTGGGTGACATAGAAAAGGCAACACAACACTTGTGGCTCTTAAACTGCAGCTATCTACGAGCATCGGTAGATCTGTTCGGTAACTTTAACCCATTCAATTCCGAATATCTTCCTCAATTACATAAATTGAGGAAGAGAGGTCATTAATATTAAAGCCTTGTTTATTCCTTAATAAAATTTATACATATACAATTCGAGAAGTTAAAAGAAATTTAAATTTGAATTCACAATACAAAAAAGTAATAACTGAATCAAAATTCATGGAGAAATAAATAGGGCAATGGAAGACATACTGTAGACTCTGTTTAGTAGTTAGGTTTATTTTTTGCATAACTTCAACACAGAATAAATATAATCGCGAAAAAAGCTCAAAATAGTTTGTAAATAGAAATCCTGCATTTTGAGTATATCCAATTAGTATAACACCGTGTATTATGCAGTACATACCACATTTGACTTGGCTTGCTTAGTGGATTCGCCCTGCATTTATGTAGAATGAATATATACGATTGCTAAGCTACTTTCGAGTATTGTGGGTTCGACCCCAATGCAAACTTAGAGGCCTGTGACAGGTGAGGCCACCTGTCACCCTGGCAGAAGCAGGCCGGGGTTGCGGCGCGAGCCTTAAAAAAGTGCTCGCTCCCTTTTCTAAATAGAGAAGGAGCGTTAGTTCCTACACAGGACGGGCCACCTATAAACAGTGGGTCGCCTGAGGTACATCGGGTTTCTAGGGATTTCCTTTCGAGGGTGCACCTGGCTCCCCAGTTTCTAGTACCCGACACGGTGTGCGATTTTTAGTCGGTTCGAGTCCGACATAACCACCTGCCGGTGGAATGCAAGGGGATAATATCCCTCAAAAAAATTAACTTTCCGCTTGCTTTCCTTTTTATTTTAGCTCTACTCAAAATGAAACGTATAAATTTTCTTAACTTAAATTTAACTTCTTTATTTTTCGAAATTGAAAATGAGAGCAAAAGGGAATAGGGCAGTACAACTTATGTCGTCATTAAACAGGGATTTAAAAAGTTTTTCTACATATGTAAAGGTTTCAGAGGCCCGTAATCTATTTTAGACGCACCTAATGTAATAAGTGTACATGTACGTATTAAGTTCGTCGCCATCGTTTCCCACAAACAATGCCTCTTAACTCTTTTCAATGTAACTTTGAAGTACGTAAGACCTTTCAATAATAAAACGGTATTAAATATAGCGGTAATATATATTTTTATTATATACTTTTTCCATTATGCTCTGCCTGGTTTTGGATCAAACGATGCAAGTTTTTGATAGGAAATATTCATTAACGAATAAATTAAGATTTAACTACATTCAAAAGCTATTTTGTGGTTATATGTGATACTGCCCATTTCTAACTCTAATTTTTAAATGTTCAGTTAAAGGAAATTGACTTGTCAGTTACCCGCCCTTTTTTTTAGTTTTTTTAATTTAAATCTCAACATCAGATTCTTACCGTAGCCTGCTCATCATATGCTGTAGGAATCAGTACACTGAACGTTATATGATGCTGAATATCTTATTAAATAATATATAAATAATAATAAAATAATATAGAAATAATATATAAATAAAATATAGCCCACTTAGGAACTGTATCATATCTTTATGTAAANATATATATATATATATATATATATATATATATATATATATATATATATAATATCGGCATATATATATAATATAGTAGCTTCATAGTTTTTTTACACTTAATATATGTCAAAGAAGGGAGGAGTTCTCAATTCGCCTTTATATTTTTGTGTATTATCACAACCTACTCATTAATAGTGTGAGTCACCATGCTGCATTGTTCTTTTTCGCATTGAGGATGGTGACCACCACACTTGGATTCTGCTCATGCTTTTCATCAGGCAGGGCAGAGTCATTTTGGCAGCTTATACATAAAAAAAAATGTACTTACCGATTTGAAAAATCATTTTTTTCACCGAATGAGTGGGCTAACCGAATGATTAAATGCCTTGTCTTCACAATTCCGAATGGAGAAAGTCATTTAAAAGTAAGCTGAATCCCTGAATATGCCACAACAATATTCGGGTCTACTTTATTCTGGTAAACAAACAAGCTGATTTAATACAGTACGTATAAAACCTGTAAATTATGTAGAAAACTTCTAGTACTAACGAGTTTTTTCTCATAATACACAGCAAAAGCATTTGTGTAATGGTTTCCTAAAGTAAACCAAAGCAATGCTCGTTCAACACGCACTTGGCTAATATTACGTTACTTCAGACATAAATTAGGGTTGTTAAAGGTTTTATTTACTTTGGGAACAATAGCTAAATTGCTCGATAAGAAACTTGGTATAAGTGTGGAGTCCAGTTATTTTTACAAACACCTTAACTGTAATAAGTTACGAAAAAGGTGGCGGTATTCCTAAAAGTACTGAAATAGATTTTCTTCATACATATTTACTATTTTATCATCAATCATCATCAACAACCCATAATGTACTACTGCTGGGCTCGGGTCTCCTCCTAGGGGAGGGTTAAGGCCATACGTCCCCACACTAGCCAAGTGCGCGTTGAGGACTGGCAAGACAACATTGTGACTACGTAACCTTACCGTTGGATGTTTTCAAGCCGCCCAAAGGCCTTCAACTAAGCTTCACGACTGTTATCCTATGATAGCAACCGGGACCAACTCGTATTGAGGATGGTGACCACCACTCTTGGATTCTGCTCATGCTTTCCATCAGTCAGGGCAGAGTCATTTTGCCAGTTAATACATAAAAAAAAACTGCTTAACGTGACCTCCGAATCACGGAAACGCTCAATTTATTACTTTAATGTTAAAATATAACAAAAAAATTTTAGGCTTTAATGTTATGCATAAAATAAATAGTTTAGTTACGCTATTAAAGAAATAAAAGTTTATTTAAACTGTGGGGGAATAGAGAAATATCAATAATATTAATAATCGACAACAGACCTATTCCAAATAATTAAGCTATGAAAACAAAGGATTGTTTGAACGATGCATTGAAACATTCGTTTTGGGTTCAATCAAGCCCATAAAAAGATCACTAAACAAAAGAGCAATAGTTTAATTCAAATGACTGCGTATAATATATGCTTTGCAAGTAAATAACTTCTAAATTATGTAAAAAACTAAAATTTACTGTCGTTATTTATTTGGATGAAACTATAGTGGTATTGGCGCTAACTTGATCTGATAATAATATGATTGATATTTTGTTTTGTACCCAAAAATAAAATTATAAAATAGAAAAAACAGTATAGCTGTGGTGATGAACAACGCAATGCAGAGACGTCAAATGTAACAAAAGAGTTTTAAAATTATTTACCTCAACTTCAGATTAAACACAGTCTAAAACATCATTTTAAAGTTTGTTTTGTAAGGTTTCGAATATAATGAATTAGCCGCAATAATACTATGGTGAATCATGATGTACATTATCTCAAAGCTCTGGTGTATCCCAACTTCAAAATAATGTTTTCCTTATTTCACACAATCCAGCTACAAATCAACTGAAAACCGCCAATGGACTGATAGTCCATTATAGATTTTTGAAAGACATGTTAAAAGAAACCACGGTAACTTTATTGGAAAAGCATGGCGAAAAAATAACCACAACTATTACCAAGAGGTGGATGGCAACGCTCCTTTATAGAAATAAGACAAAAATTGCCAGTCACAGTTTATTAAAAAACAACAATGACTTACAAGTTTTTTGACAGCAGGAAATAATGTCCTGTTTGTCTGCGTCATAATTTAGCATAGTATGAGTGACAGGTATGAAAGAAAAATAAAGAAGTTGGGTCTTGGCCTTTGCGTCGTAGTCTAAGTGTTTTTTAAAGGGTATGTTTTTATACTCAATATAAATACACACTATTTTGGATACACTTGACTTATTTTAGTGTACCGTTAGGGTACGATCAGCATCTGAATCCAACTGAAATGGTAAGTTCAGTGTTTGACAAAGGTTTCTTATTGGATCCGAAAGGTAAGAGCTCATCCCCGAAACTGACACGTAATCCGTATTTTTTTAGACACCTGGCACACTTATTTTCAAACTAAACATAGTTTGTACTATGAATGCTAGATTGTCTTTCAGAATATTTAAGTATTTTTTTTTGTAAATACACGCATTTCATACAGAGTAAACACCAAGCTCGAAACAAATATTTGCCGATCAAACTAACATACGTCCGAACCGAGATTTCGTTTATCATTTGATATCGATGAAATTACTATTTATGTAATTTTTTCTTCAAATATTCATTTAAACTAGCGAACATTTCGTAAATCAAAGTTAATGTGTGATAACCCAAGACAAGTATGATTCGCGCAACAAAATCAAAACTTCTTATATGTAACCGTAAAGCATGCATATCTGAGTCAACTGATTTTTGAAACTTGTACCAAAAAATTATGTGAAAAGCAATATAGTCTTTCTATTGATTACTTTCCGATATTGAAAGGGCAATAGATGGTCCCTCAGTTTTCGCTTCGTCTAGACTTTTAGAGCTGTATATATATCGAAAGGTTTCCAAGAAAATCAACTCTATGTTATATAGTTTGACATATTTTTACCCGCAGAGAAGCTTTGAACGAGTCCCCTATATGTCGTTGCTAAAATTCTTTTTATCTTGGACACTTACGTAGTTGGCAGTAGTTATCGAAAACTCAACTCTAACGCCAAACTTGACAGCTATTTGTCAAAATATATTTAATATTTGGTCAAAATAAATATATGCGAGAGAGATGCTATAGGTCTATGAAGGAACATAGTTTATGTCCCCTTAACTCATGTTAAAGGATCTTTTTTACAGGAGAAGCTCCCCCAAACTGGCTAGGCACGTATTTCTGATGTTCCGGACCCATAAAATCATTTTAAAAAACTTGGAATGTGTTTATACTAAGCAGAGAAAATTCATTTTGCGATACAGGATCAATAGTGCAAGTAGTACACGCACCGCCGCGTCGTGTAAAATTTTGTTTTCCGTTGTACGCGTTTGCTGAGTGACCTACTAGATAGCGATTATGATTCGTCGCTTAGTTATATAATAATAAATATTTCGGACACTTAACACGCAACGCCATCTAGTCCCAAACTAAGCTGAGCTTGTATTATGGTTTCTAGACAAGTGATATGAAAACATGTATACTTTTGTTTGTAAATACATACATACAAAACACCCAAACTTCGAAACAAATATTTGCAGATCATACAAGCATTTAGTCCGACCCGGGAATCGAACCCGAGACCTCAAGCACAGCAGTCGCATACAATACCACTGCGCCACCGAGGCAGTCAATTTGATTCACTGCTAAACCAGATTCTTCAGCCTAAAGTTATTAAGTCGTTAATATAGGTTTATTGAAACACAATATCTACCACCACTTTATATGCAATTTACTTTAAAAAAAGCATTAAATATTTATTTTTTTGGATAAATTATAATCATTATAAATCCTTTAATGTTATCTTCTAACTCATAATAGAATATCAGTATTCCGTAATACCTTGTTACACTAGCATATCATATTTATGCACTTTGAGATACGGAGTACAAAGCGATAATACTATACAAAGAACATGAGATTACGTGCTCGGCGAACTATTCCTATATTGAAACGACTCCGAGTCGTTAAATCAGATACCTGTTCCACAAACAAAGAAAAACTTCTTGAATAATTTGCATCAAGATGTATCAATCAGTTTATTCGTTTCTCCGTAACTCCTTACATACTTCATATAGGTCTCATATTCGATCACATTATGGACCAACAAACGTAGAAGTCCAATAAAAAGAATCTAAGTTCAGCTTAGTGGAAACTAGCTAATTCATCATTGTCGTCGCAGGCGGTGCTTGGAAAAACTCACTAATGACCTGCCAAGGTTTTTGTTCCTCATGAAGTAGTAGACAGATGGAAGGACTGACTTTCGTGTTTTAGTTGGATAATCTGACGTCAGTATCGAGGTTAGTAGTCATAGTGACGTCATAGAGTGACGTCATCTGGTTTATAGGTACGAAAAAAAATTAAGTGAATGTGGGGTAGATGGTTTTACGAACGTGTGTGACACAGCTGTTTACTAGAATGTTCTAAGAATGAGTTTTTGATAGATAGGTATTAAATAAGAGCTTTAATACATGTTAACATGGAAAACAAGGGTAATGTTTTTCTTACCGTTTAATATTTTACAGTTTATACATTTATTAATTATAACTTTAGTCTCAAATTTCGCAATAATTGTTTAACATTTCTAAACGCATAAACATTACGTTAATCCAATGAATAGGTACACTTTTAAAATATTGTTAAATTTCATTTTACGTAGAATTTGATGCGAAATTTGTTTCAATCGGTATTCAATAAAGTACAGCCCTTGAATACAGCAACGTGTGCAACATGATGTGTGAATCACTTCACATAATTGATATATATATAAGTATTTGTATTACGACTCTTGTGAAAGGGTATTTTTTTCATTCCGGTTATATAAACTTTGATTTAATGGATAGAGAAGCGTAATGGTTTAAGCGGTTGCTTCGGCGCTTTTTACTGCGGTGGTATAGCGCTCATGGGTAAATCCAGTCACATTCCATCATAAACCGTCCACTTGTTTATCTCCAACATCATGAATAACAACACAGTTTTACGGTATCTTTGCTCTTGTTGCCTTGATTTATCAAATTGAATACATTTCATTATAAAGAAACAATAAAATAGGCATAGGCGAGCTAGGTACATATTTCGATACAAATAGCGCCATTAAAATACAAGTGATTTTCAAAAGCTTCTATCTACGATTTGTAACCGATATTATTTCTTATCATGATCATAATACAACTTAGGTAAATAACTTTTTATTTTTGCACGGTATTAGTGATGCAGTTTAAATGAAACCCGAAGCTTTCAACATTAATGATTGCATTTATCGAAATAACATTATCAAAAAACAGCTACTATGTTTACCAATTAATTATCGTAAATAAACGAAAAATCGGCCTAGTGCGAGTCGGATTTGTGCACCAAGGATTCTGTACAAACCTGTAGCTATATTATATGATGTAACTAAATATTTATTCTTTTCTCACTTTTTCCACTATCTGTGCTATAAGACTTTACTTCGTACCAAATTCCAAGATTCTGAGATCACGGGAATAGGCTGTAGGTTTTGATTTCCTTGCGAGTATCGACAATTTTCAGCATAAACGGCTTTATCTCTTGCTTACGATGTCTTAGAAGTTTGATTTATTTCACAGCTCTAAGAGACAGTAGACCTGAATATTTTATATGAATTCCAACTTGATACCTCTACGCGTTCCTGAGAAAAAGAGTCTTGACAGACAGACAAAGGAGCAACAAAGTGATCTAATAAGGGTTCCGTTTTTCTTTTGAGGTACGGAACCCTAAAAAGGAAATTATATTTCTTGACAGACATATAGACGGACAACAAAGTGATCCTTCAAGGTTTCCGTTTTTTCCTTTTGAGGTACGGAATCCTAACAATGAAATTATATTTCAACCCATAAAATAATTTATTACAAAATATTGTTTTATTCAAGCTCCAAATCGGCTAACAACATAGAAAAGCTTATAATGGACCTGTCAACTTCAATTCCTTAACAATTGCCTTAGAACGGCGTCGGAAAACGTTTTATCGGAGAACCAATCCGACAGGATTGGTAATAGTGGCCGTTATTGGAAAGTATATTTTCCTTTTAGCTAATGATGCAATTTTTATGACAGGATCCCGTTCAAAGGTCAAGGTTATGGACCGGTGGACGTCGATTTTGTGGTAATATTGTTATGGAGGGTAATAAAATAAAGTAGGCGAGGCGTAATCTTGCAGTTTTAGCGGTCATTCCACCAATTGGTAAGTGTACGCTTGATCCACATGTGAGATGATTGCTTACATTATTTACTTTATGGAAAGTGAAATTATTTTCATGTTTCTTTTAGACGGATTTCTTGTGTAATATAAAATAAGGTTACAATTAGTAACTTTTTATATCCCACTAAAGAAGAAATCTCACTATGATTCCGGGTCTTTCTAGGCTGCTATAGTGTGGGTCACCATGCTGCATTGTCAGCGTACCCATTGAGGTTGATGACCACCACTCTTGGATTTTACTCGTGTTTTCTATAAGGCAGGGCACAAAAATTTTGGCAGTTAAAAGATGATAAAAAACATGAATGTAAAAGTCTGTTTGAATGTATGGATGTTTGTTACTCTTCAACGTAAAACTACTGAGTAAATTTATAATGAATTTTAAACTTACTTTTCACTTTCTACCTTTTGGTCCCACATAATTCTTACTTAGGCTTAGAACCACTTATTCTTAGAATTAAAAGTTAAGTGTCATTCACCAAATAACAACATCCTAAGTCGGCTCATAAATAATGAAGTTCTGAGTTAATACACAACTTTTCATATTTTCTAAATCAGTTTAAAACATCAAAATGTATCAACACCTTGCAATTCGTAGCTTTTTGTTTACCTGTAATGTTCGTCACCTTAAAGATAACAACCTCATTTCCTCTTCAAATTTCAACGTCACAAAATCTAATTACCTACCGACTGTCAACATAAAGGCCCTCAAAAATAATAAAAAAAGATCTTGGAGCACCTCATGTAGGGCTAATTTTGGAGGGAAAGTTGCGTAGTCACGTGCCGCGCCTCTCTCGCATGCATCAAAATGATTAGCTTTATATAATATTTATGGGCCTTCCTAGGACATGTTAGAATTAGGGACACTGCCACCGAAAAATGAATCATTTTAATTACACGGCGCAGTTTTACGATACTCCTCCGTTCCTGTCACAGAAAGTACAAAGAAAAAAAATTTACAACACGAAACTAAAAACAAATAAATAACATAAAAAATAAAATAAATTTACCAAATTAAAGAATAAAACAACTATTAATAAAACCAAAAAATTGCAAATTTTGTAAGTGAACTAAAAAATCATAATTCAGACCATATTGTGGCCCTTTAAAGTGACCACAGCACTGACTATCGGCTGAAACCATAACATAGTCTGGTATTGTTGATGAACACATGATGTAAGTACTAAAGCTTCATACAATGGGTAACTTTACTTCTCAAATGCTGAACGAATGACCATACAATTTTGAATAAACAATGGTAGGGGGTACGGAAAATTATTTGGGAGTATACATATATCATTCTAATAAAAGGTACTGTTCTCGTGGGTTATTCAAATTGATTGAAACTGTATATTTCTATTCTTGTATGTATTCTTACATGAATTTCGTGAAAGGAAACGAATACAAGGACACATTAACAAGTCATGAACTGTTCCTGAACGGCGATAGGCCACAACGATTTATGGTGTGCCCTGGTATTAAATTCGGGTACCGGTGAATATTTTATCGTACATATTGTATTAAGTCTACTTACAATCTTATTATAGCTGTCTATTTAGAACACAAAAAACGTTTTTTTACTACACTAAGAAGTTTCTTCGGATATGGACATGATATTGCTGTAAATTATCAAAACAAATGACACTTACTCCATATTACTTAGCGCCTAATATTTGTTCTAGTCGTGAACCGAAATCACACCATATTCGAACCCTATAAGCATATTTAGACTAGTATAAAGAGTGTAAAAGCTAGAGCAGTTAGGTTCTCCAACTAGACTATTCCGACAATTCTGTGCCTTCAAAACTAAGACTTCAAAAAATCGAAACATACAAGTAAAACCTTTTAAATAAAAACATTCACCCTTGTAATCTTAAATTTGGAGCCTTTCTACGAGTGATAGTTAGTTGCCTGTTCCTATCTTTAGCAGTGCGTAGTTTAAGTCAGCATAGATCGTAGTGCAAAGAGTAGAGCTCACATGGTCTGCCCAGCGCAACGGGCTGCAGACATATGCATGGAGGCATATTATTTAGTAAATATGAATGTCATAGAACTTTTTATTGTAGTATGTTTCCACTTTTATAACTTTTTTTTCAGGGGTATCATCATCATCAACAACCCATAATGTCCCACTGCTGGGCTCGGGTCTCCTCTCAGGAGAGGGTTAGGGCCATACGTCCCCACGCTGGCCAAGTGCGGGTTGGAGACTGAGTATTTATGTAATAAAGAGTTTTCTATCTATCTATCTATTTATCTATCTATCTATCTATCTATCTATCTATCTATCTATCTATGTAGGGTAGAGTAGGGGTATGACTAAGAAGTATATGGAAATAAACAGTTTACGGTTAACCAAGAGGAACTAGAATAAAAATGTAGATATTTATCGAGGCGTAGGCGTGGCAGTTCAAGTAGAAAATTACTAGTCTCAACGTTAACGTAAGGGTTTTAGTTACATCACGCAATGAACGATGACTGAATGAACTGAAAACGTCTTTCTTATACAGGTGGTGTAAAAAAAAATCTAAAACATTAAGCAAAATATATGGAAATAATGTATTTTTTTAGCAGTACTAATATAAATTGTTCGGTGGATGATTTTGTCGAAACATTTGATCAAGAAAATAATGGAAAAAATCACAGTTTTCTTTTTTAGTATTAAACGCCAATTTCGAAAATTGTATTTGACTTTTTTAAATAACAATTCCGAAGAAGCTAAATATTTTTTATATTTTTTTTTCATTTAAATTTATCTGTATATAGAAAGGATGTCGTCGCGTGCAAAAATGAAATTACCTAACTATATATCAAAACTGAAGTGGCAGTAGACTATCTATATTCGTTGCAGGACTAAATCGTTGAGATAAAATAGTTCTATAGTTAAGACCTCGACAAACCAAACAAGGCCAGGTGGAGTAACGACTTGCGCAAGATAGCTGGCAGGAGCTGGGTGTGAGAACTCTATCAGATTAGCAAATAATTGGAGAAGCTTATCTCTTAGCAGTGGACTGCAATCGGCTGATGAGCAGGAGCACTCTTTTATGGATTGCAATTTTTAATTCTAAATTTCAAAATTTCAATAAAAGACCATTTACTCCTTGAATTTTTTTTCATTTTATTTATTTTATGTTGCATTGGAAAATTTGAGGTATGTGTACGTAATAGTTTAGATTCACTGATAAAATAATAATTTATATTTATGATATTCTGGTAAAGTTTCTATAGAGCCTTTTTATAACTGTAAAAATGTGTTTTTATTTTTATATGAATATATGAAGATATTGAAACAGCTGTTGCTTGCAACTCCGCCCTTAAATGTGTCGGTTATTGCGCTAAATAGTAGCCTATGAGCCTGTGTTTTTCTAATGTATAAACTATATTTATTTAGATTCGTTCTGCAGTTTTTGCGTAAAAAGTAACAAACACCCATTCTCAAAAACGTTCGTATTTATAAATTAGTTGGATGTTCTATACTAGTTTTTGCTCCACCCACGTACATATCGCTTATTGCGGTAAATAGTAGCCTATGTATTATTCTAAAATATAAGCTATATTACTGTTAAGTTTTTTCTAAATCTGTTCAGTAGTTTTTGATAGAAAGGGGCCCAAAGATTCATCCTATAAGTATTATCTAAACTTTCATAATTATGATATAGGTAGGATTTAAACCGATGAAACAAAGTTAAGTTATTGTGATTCAACACTCATAAGTACGGTAAACTTCAGTATTATCAAATGTATCAAGTAATAATTTCTAGTAAAACATCTCGAGAAACAAGTCACCCTATATTATGTATCCAGTGTTTTGTCGACACCTTTGTACAACGATCGGATTACGGACGTATTTTATTCGAGATTCTCACCGAGGCTGTTTTACGGATTTTCGTAGGCGTAGATAGGAAAGGATTTTACTATTTTATTTTATAGTTTTGTTATTATTCAAGTGTGTAGTTATGATAGACATATTTTATTTGTTCATTTATTTAGGCACGAAATTTGTAATGGAGCACTTAATGCCATAGACGACATTATGTATTTTAGCTTCTAAATGAGTCACAGGTTACGTACGCTACAGTTTAGTTGGGAATGTTATACTTAAACAAAATAAAATATTCTGAAATACTATCTTGCACAAACAAAAGATGTAAATCAATAGAGATATAAATATTCGTGATAGTTACTTTAATACTTATACTTTTACTGTTTAAAACTTGATAATTGCAAAAACTTCAAAAATTTCTATAATTTAAAAAGTGGTAAAATACAATATTCATTTGTTGCGCTATCGTACACAAACATGACAATATATTGTCTACTCTGCCTCTGTCTTACGTAGTTTCGATCAGGTCACATGTCTTGACGCGAGTTTTAAAATTTTTGCCCATCACATAATAGTGCACAACGCCACCAAAAAAGTAATGGATGTGACCTAAGCCATGGTCATGTACACTTTTAATGTATTCCCTATTTTTCCAAGGTGTCCGAAGTACGAAGTCAAGGGGTAATTCAAGGGTAAAATTTATTTATATATCTGACATCTGACACAAAACGCATAGTCCCAAACTAAGCACAACTTGCACCATGAGAACCAGATAACTGACTGAAATACATATTTACACTTTTTTTATAAATATGTTCAAAAATATTTACTATATAACATAAGACTGCCTCGGTGGCACAGTGGTAGCATAGGCGACTGCCGTGGTTGAGGTCTCGGGCTCGATTTCCGGGTCGTATCAAATGTTTGTATGATCTACAAATATTTGGTTCGGAGTTTTGTTTATATATTTACAGAAAAAAGTATGTTATATGTTTAAATCAGTTGTCTAGTATCCATAACACAAGCTCTGCTTAGTTTAGTTGGGGACTAGATGGCGTTATGTGTTAAGATATCTGAAAATATTTATTATTTAATATATAATATCAAACAAAAAAAAACACTCAAATTTAAAACAAATATTTGTAGATCACACAAACATTTGATCCGATCCGGTAATTGAACCCGGTTGAGCCTTAAACATATGTGTATGCGCTACCGCACTAGGCTACATATTCTATTAGGGAAATGAACCTACATATTATAGTTGACAGAAAATATATTTTATACTCTCAGACTGTAAACAAACCAACATTAAATAAAGTATTATGTATTAATCTTGCTATGTCAGTAAGAAACTAAAATAGTGTGTAAGGAAACAGTGCACCGGTGAAGACACGGAAATAGACTATTAACTCACTGTTTTTACAGAATCTCCCCGCAGAGCTCCGGAGACTCTACTCGCCTTAAGAATACAATAGAAAATTATTTTGTCTGCGATCTAGTTCTTCCCAGTTCGTTGGAAGCAATAACTGGAATTCCCACTGTGATTTTCATTTATTTAAATCGCGAAAACGAATTTATTTACTTTTATTTTCAAATACGGTTTTAGCTTTATTCGGGTTTATACGTTCACTGACAGTTAGTCATAATTCTTTATAACGTAGCTACTTACTGACAAAATCTACTCAATGTTTCCGTATTACAATTTGTTTGGACTTGACAAAAAATAGGTTCAAAAGAAACAATTATTATTTTTAGATTACATCATTGTATATGTCGGAATGAGGGTAGGCCAATAATTAAATTATTATGAACACGTGACACAATCAAACGGTTCGATGAGTCAGGCGAGGTGGGCACGCTACTTACATAGATCGCAGCACGATCGGAAACAGGGGACAGTTTCTCTTCAGATCTCGCTCCGTCCACACTTCTTAACTGTGACAAGGGTCACTCTTGAGTAATTTTAATTTAATATTATTTAATTTATGATTTATTTTGTTTATGAGTTTGTTTTATTTTTTATTTTAGCTGCGAACATGACTCTGCTCTGCCTGATGGAGAAAGCCTAAGCAGAATTCAAGAGTGGTGGTCACCATCCTCAAAGCGAATAAGCACAATGCAGCATGGTGACCAGCAATATGGCGGCCTACTGAAATACTTTTTCACGCCCCGCTTAAAAGACTCGGAATTATACGGGACGGAAACAAGTATTTATATCGGATACCTATATTGCTCTTTGTGTAACCGATTATTATTTAATCAATTTGTGTTTAAATGGATTCATGTCCATTTAGTTTTCATTTAGAGTAATTAATGATTAGCTTTAATCCAAATTAACTATGTTTGTGGTTCATATTTTTGTTTGTAGGTAAATAACAACTTAACTTTATCCCTTTATAGAAATTAAGGTTTTCAATCAGCACTCGTCTTCACCGATTTTACAATAGATTTTGGTTCCAGCCGACATCTGTTATATATTCTTTTAAACTTCTGATTTATTTTTGGATAAACTAAAAAATATTAGACTGTTCTCATCATAATTTATATTAGTCTTTCATATCTCTGAAACTAAAAGCCACTATAAAATGTGGTGACGAGTAAGATGGGAAAGGGCAGACCAAATTGTTTTATTTTTCATACTCAAGATAGGAACAATTAGTGAGCCATCAATCGCAGAACGGTGCCAAATACGGGTAGGAATGAATCTCGCAGTTGAGGATTAAAAATGTAATAATTATTCGAATTATCAGTGCGCTCTTTTAACGTTTGGCAAGGTTGATTTAAAAGTTTTTCGTAATGCAAATAATCAAGCTCCGTTTGAGATTATTATGGCAATCGATGTAGAATTTTATTAAATCTTGCAATCAGAGAATTTCATTAATTTGTTTCTTACCTACACCATCCAAAATAACACTTATCATTTTCATAAAACTTACATTCGGTAAGTAATTTTACGTCACAAAAACAATGGAGATATAATCAAAATGACTTTTTTTGGGTAAAAAAAATGTAATTAATGGAATGTTGTCTCAGCATCGTATAAATCACTCTGACACGTCCCTCGAGTGTCATAAGAGTGACCTAAGGGGTGATGATTGTTCTGTTTTTTCAATGTCTCACTTGCATTTTAGTAAATGTTATCATCATTTATCATGTTGTTGTTCTCAAACTGAATATGCTAGTAAAATTACTAAAACATTTAGAGAGCGAACAGTTTTATCATTCATCTATTCATTTATACAAATAAATAAAATCTTAGTTGGACTTTTATTATATATTCATGTATATAAATTGTGAAGATAGTCAGAATATTTATCTCTTCAAATTTACAGTGGAGAAAAACTCGAGGGCCTAATTCAAAAATGGCTCGTATGGCGCGTTTCTGTAAAACAAAATAGCGTTAATAACTTTACAGTTACCCCAGAGTAAGATACCGTAAGTCTGTCCTATATAAGAAACAGAAATAAACTATTGTAGCTGTTTCAACATCAGTTAAATGTTGAATCTTTTTTACAGCAAAAGCCGCTGAGCTTGACCTACCGGATAGTTTTGCTATGTGAGGACCCCATTGTAACTTAACGTTAATAAAAATATATAACAATAGTGATGCTTAAAATACAGTAGATTCCCCAAGATCCAACTGAAGTTCACTCAATTGAATATTGGTTGTAATCATGCCCAACGTTTGGAGTATAAAATTTACAAATTTAGTTTTCTTCTTATTTAGAAGTTATTATTATCAAACTAATTTGCCCCTTTTAAGAGTGCCCTGTTGGCTTCATCAAAACTATCAAGTTGACGCCTAGCTTTAAAAATCAGAAACGTACAAAATATTAATTGAATTAAATTTTCAGGAATGATTTAGTTTTATGTTGTCAAAATACAAATTAAGAGCTTCCTCTAAGTCCACTTATTTATCCGGCTCCTTAGCGAGGAGGTTGGGCCTCTTGTTTTCTTCAAGAAACTTATTTAATTACAGTTTTACCTCTAAACCACTACTTAGCGAGAGCTAAATTATCCGCTCATTAATATTCATATTTCTGTTGCAAAATTATTAAATACTTCCAGTCTTACTTGGATATTTCGAAATGTATAAAATGTTCTTAATTTTAATTATTCTTCCCAAGTTTTGTTCTTTCTTTTTCAATTAATCTGCAGAAATATCTGGTGTATTCGAGCTTTATTTTTGTAGCTGCTTAACTTTTTGAGATTTATTAGGCTTCTAAAATTTGAAAAATTGGATTATAGGTATAATTTTCCTATCGAAACATACACAAGCTGTGTCTCCAGCCAAGAAAATCAGAAAAACCAGGACTTCAGCTTATCAATCTAAATTGTTTTCCCAAAGAAACTGCCTTTCCAGATGACTTTGTAAATCTGACTTCACATACCATTTTGTAAGAAAAGGTGAATTTTTAAATTAAATTCGAAAAATATTTTCTGTTTGGGTAATAATCCGGAAACATGGTCTGAAGTCATGGTTTCGCTAATTGTCTTTGCTGGAGATGCACCTTGTAAATTATGATAGGAATTTCGCCTTGATGAAATGAAACTAATCATAAGTTTAGATTGTACCTCCTTGTAAATTAAATAGATTCAAAGTCACGAATAATCAATCTTTTACGTCAATGTCAAACAACAAGCTAGTACTTCGTTCCTTGATAAAGTATTCCTGATCAGGGCTGTAAAACCAATCGTGCATCCCCAAAATATATACATGTGACTGTTACTTGATTTGTTGACTGCCTCGGTGGGGCAGTAGTAGCAAATGCGACAACTGTTTGAGGCCGGACCAAATGTTTGTATGATCTGTAAATATGTGTTTCGGAGTTTGGGCGTTTCCTATGTATAATTTGTTTGTATTTTCAAAAAAGGATAAAACTATTCGATTAGTCAATCAGCTGTCATGGTACAAGCTTTACTTAGTTTAGTTAAATGGCGCTGTGTCCGACTTTGCGCGTTTTATAAGGTCATAAGAATAATGTTGTTGTTAACCACCTCAGCTCAGCTAAATACTGTTGTTTCACTTTATTGGAGAGCCTGCATTGATAAACTACTTATATTTCTAATAAATTCTAAATATGTTTCATAAAATACAAAGCACATACAAGGAAATAAGTTACAACAATAAAAAAAAAAAAAAAAAACAATAGTACTGGACAAAAATTAAAGCCAATTAACATCAAGTTGATGTAAATTAACTTCAACGCGATATGAATCTTGACGAGTAATTTATGAAGGTAAAGACCCTCTTAATATACTTGATAATGTTATCAGTTTAAGTACAGTTTTTGTAGCCACTTGATGATGATGTAATAAAGGGTACTCAAAAGGGGTACAAAATGCATCATTAGTAGAGCATGATGAGGGCTATAATGTTTAGGCATGTGTATGTATATAGGCATGATAACGTGTCTACAGTGTTAAAAAATAGAAATTTCATCATCCTTTTACCCTTTTCTAAGATACATTTGGGATCGACGGACAGAGTTTTCTTCGGTTACAGATCACTGCGTACTTTTTATCCAACTATATTTTCTTTCACGCAGCGCTACTTTCAATTGCAAAATAGATTTAGCTTTTTCTGTGATTGCCTGCCCAACGTCTGGAAATGTTATTGTTTTTCGTAAAAGTAACTTTGTATTACTTGAACTTCTTCTTTTTTGCAGACGGTAAAAAAGTAATGGAAAAATAGAAATCATTTTGAGAATAAACAGTTTTGTGAATAACGTTATCAATAAATTAATACTCTGCCAGCAGAGAAGATAACTTTAATATTACTCATAAATAAGAGTTCCTTTTTGAGTTTAGTGTAAAAAAAATGAGTATTACCAAATACTTATTTATAATGGCATAAAACGTATACCTGCCAACACATCGAATATTTACACTCAACAATCTTTCATAGGAGTTCGACTATTTAGTTTTATAAAGTTCGAGATTTTTTATGGTATAACGGGCAAACGAGCAGACGTATCGCCTGATGGTATAAGATTACCGTCAGCCATGAACACCCGTAACACCAGAGGTGTCACAAGTGCGTTACTGCGTGGATAGGAGGAGGGATTGGGGTGCGGGCCTCCGGTATCCTCACTCACTCGATGAAACACAGCGCAAGCGCTGTTTCACACCGGTTTTCTGTGAGGCCGTGGTATCACTCCGGTCGAGCCAGCCCATTCATGCCGAAGCGTGGCTCTCCCACGTATTGCCCACGAGATGCTTGTATACTGACACAGTATCTTATCTTTGTATTGTATACATGTTTATATATGAAATATGACTCTATTTTTCCTTTAAATAATTAAGAATAATTAGAAACATTCTTTTTTCAATAGCCCATCTTGGATTACCAAAATATTTGCATTAAATATTACTATACTACACTGGGACAATATATCAAATATTACTATACTAGTATACATGATTCAGGAATGCCATTCGCATAATTTATATGGCGATTATTATATTAATACTTTATTTCAACTTAAAATATCACTTAAAATGAAATTTATCCCCAGCTAAACTGACAAGTCCATGGAAGAAATTTATCTTACCCACAATAGCCACCCTTAAATATAAACGCAGTAATATTATCTCCATTCTGAGAAAGGACGTGTCTCTAAAACGAATTAAACAATTAATCGGCCTTTTGTGAGTCTCAAAAGAACGGGAGTACTTAAGGAGTGCTCTTCTACTGATTTGTGTGTAAAAAGCTTCTAAATTTAGTGTATTTGTGCCCTTGTATTTAGAGGGATTGGTTGGGCTTGATTTGAGTGGAGTTAGGTGAAAAGATGTTTTTGATTTAGGAATTAATTTCAAAAGTACTTCTGTGGGTTTATTCTGCTTAGGGTTTATTATTATCTGTAAGAATTCAGTTATTAAGATATAAGTTTTCATTAGGCCAGGTTCAATTAATCATTCAAAAATCAGCTAATATAAATATAAACTAATGTAAAATTACTTTGATGCGATAAAGGTCCGTTTGGCCGGAATCGTAGGACTAGGGTCTTACAGCGATTGCTGTTGAGGATTCCTTCTCTGCTTTTAAGTGAGGCGAGTAAAGTACTACCTCCGATTCCAGAGAGAAGCTCTGGCGTCGGCAATGCACTTGTGAACAATGATAATGAAGAATATGAATTGCATATTGAATTGTTCTTTTCTCCTCCTTATATTATAATAGATTTCACAAGCGGTTTCACTCGCGTTTAATAAAAAGTATCATATGTTATTTCTAATACTTCCAGAATTTATGTAAAAAGTTTCATGATGATCGGTCAAAACGTTTCCACGTGAAAGCGTAACAAACAAACTTACATTCATCAACAACCCATAATGTCCCACTGCTGGGCTCGGGTCTCCTCTCAGGAGAGGGTTAAGGCCATACGTCCCCACGCNCTTGTACTATGGGTACTAGACAACTGATATTAATACTTTTTTTTGTAAATACATACATATTATACATAGAAAACACCCAAACTCCGAAACAAATATTTGCAGATCATACAAACATTTGGTCCGACTCAGGTATCGAACCCTAGACCTATAGCACAGCAGTCGCTTACGCTACCACTGCGCCACCGAGGCAGTCAAATGATTAAGATGTCAACCAAAAACTCAAGGTTGTATCAAAACAACTATTAGCTTAGAAATTTTTAGGAGTTCTGATCAATAATTTTAATATTCTCGTACAAAAAAAACTGAAATAGGTATATAGAAATATTATTTAATCAAATACTTATTTTTGTAACACATGATTTCTGTTACCACGTATTCTTATATTATAAATAGAATAAGGGGTCTCAGCAAGGGCTTGCGAAGGTCTTTAAGCATGGGAAGTCCGAATAATATAATCTAACACAAAAGTATGGTGTGTATTTTTGTAGACATCTTATATAGTTCAAGGTCTTAGCCGTCTTAATGTTATGATGAAATGAACAAAATATATAAGTTTTCAGAGTTTGTGTGAACTATGGATAATGACCTAGAAAGTTCGGGTAGATTTTGTTAATTTTAAAGCTATATTTTAGAAGAGCTCGTTAATCACCATCCAATATTAATTGTTACTGAGCAAACAGGCTAATGTTTCTTCCAATCAGTATTTAAAAATAACCATAAATATCAAAATCAATATAGTTAGGTTTCTAAACAATATTTTATGTTTTTCTGCTAATGAATTTAAGCGATGAAATGTGGGAGTAAAAATAGTAACCTGTAGGCAGTGGCATAATTAAGCAATATAATATTTAAAGAAAATTAATAGCGCAGGAATTCAGACAAAGGAGGACACAATAAACTATTGTTTAACTTTATTCTTTTATTTATTTAAATTAAGATCAATCTTTTAACTCATATATCAAAAAAACCGTATGGTAACGTAAAAGTATAAACACCTCTATTCATCCCATGGGTGTTATGAAAGGCCATTAAGTGAGAAAACGGTACAGGACAACATCATGTATCCCGTTTGGCTTACGTTTTATAGTCAGCCAAAACCTATGTCCAGTATTAGACTATTAAAAGTTACTGATATGATAGGTTTTTAAAATGGAGATAAAATATTAGTCAGTAAAATGAAAATAACATACCCTTTAGTTCATGTTTTAAGGTTAAAAAGCAAACTTCAGTGCTCTACGTTATTATTAATCTAGCAGTAAATGGCGCGTGCAAAAGCTTAACAGTATAGAGCCGCTAACGGGCAATTACCAAAACACTCAATTATCCTACATACCTAACGTACTTACCTACTCAACTTTGTACCCTACTATTACAGATAGTTAATAGTAACTCGTCTATAACCTAGTCAATTATTTATCTATTTATATTTTAACTTCGATTAAAAACTTAATTTACTTATGGTCTTCAAGTTATCGTCTGATTCAATATGATAATCAATAACCAACTTCTCTTCTTTTATTGGTTTAAAAGTATTACGCCTGCTACATTTATGAGATGTAATATTAAGTTATGTACATAGTTCCCCGATAAATAGATTACTAACCGCTAAAATGGTTTTCATATCGGATTCACAAGATCTTCTAAATATGGAACTCTTTGTTTACTTCGGACAAAGATAGTCTGTGATATAATTATGTTTAACCTTTCATAAATTCGCTTACTAAGCATTCAACGATAAAACTTTACTATCATCATCATCATCAGCCTATCGCAGTCCACTGCTGGACATAGGCCTCTCCAATTTCACGCCACTTGGTTCGATCTATAGCTTCTCGCATCCAGCTCCTGTCAGCCGTCTTGCGTAAATCATCGCTCCACCTGGCCTATGGACGTCCTACACTACGTTTGCCGAGACGCGGTCTCCACTCAAGAACTCGTTTACCTCAACGGTTATCGGTTCTTCGGCAAATGTGGCCAGCCCACTGCCATTTCAGCTTGCTAATCCTGTGGGCTATGTCGATGACCCTGGTTCTTTGTCGGATCACCTCGTTTCTGATGCGATTCCTTAGAGAAACGCCGAGCATAGCCCACTCCATTGCACGCTGGGTGACTTTGACTTATGGACCAGTCGAACCGTAAGTGTCCACGTTTCGGCTCCGTATGTCATTCATCAAACTTTACTAATATACACATAAATTAATTTATTGTGTAAGACCTTCAGATATTAAACTGCCACTGTCGTGGGATATGGGGATCGAAATAACTTAAAATAGCCTGCCTCCGACATATCAAGTCAATGGAGGGAGCGTTGATACACGCATAAGTGTTCATTTAGGCCTTTTACCCAATTTATCTACTAACTGATTACAAATTCTCTTTTAAAAACAAAAAGAACAACAAAACAAACAAAATATGTTTATACAAATAATCTGCCAGTGTCGTTGATAATTTAGCCGCACTGCCAATTTAGTCATGCTGATGTTTTATACAGATGTGTGTTGCATATCTTACTATAACCTCATAACGAAAACCGCAGTATCATTCTGGCATCGTGATATTTGTATGTATATCGGGTAACTAAAGGGTAATGTAATATAAAACGTAATTTAAAACCTGGTGTTTTGCCGATCAACACCGCACTGACGCATCACCCCGACGTGCGGTTTTGTCATTCGACACATGTGACCATGACACAGGTAAGTCGAGATAGTAAAAAAGTACAGTATTTACCGTCGGAGATACGCCAGGCCTTTTGTCATGCAATGTTTTGTCTATGTGCATATCCTGAACAGCCGCGGGCCGTTGACCTCCGATGAAAAGCTGATTTCTAACAGATCTTTTGTGCGAGATGTGAACGTCCGATGGAGCTATTTAACATGTCATTCGCAATTACATGTTGGGCCCGTAATCGTGTTTACAGAGGTACTTACTACTATTTTTTTTAAACAAGTCGATATTGACATCAAAATTTCATGAGTAATATAAATATTTATAAAAGTTTAACGGTTTTACTCACGTGAGGGTGCAGCACCTAATACCGTTATATACTGTGGAAGGTTTCTTTACCCCTTCTGTTCAATAGTACTGTGGACCCAAAGCACACCCTCAATACACGCGTCAATAAAAAATGCTTATCCTACTAATGTTATAAACGCAAAAGTTTATAAGTATGAATGTTGTTACACTTTCACGTAAAAACTACCGGATGGATTTTAATGAAACTTTACAATAATATAGCTTATGCATAAGAATAACACATAGGCACAATTTATAAAGATACAATCCACACAATATCTTTGTACCGTGGGTAACACCATGAGGCTCAGCTATTTAAATATAGAGTGATAAGTAGATAAGACAATCACTAAATAAAAATAAGGTAAAGTGGAAATATATATTGAACAGATATATACCTCAGGCCAACAAATATAAATAATTTCTCTTAGCAATTCTTGACTTAAAGTTTATTTTTATATTTTGTAGTAGACAATAACCGATTTTCTTAAATCATAGTTTCGTAAGCTAAAACAGGTTCAATATTGAAAATACCAATATCATGTTACGAAAACCTTGTAGTAATTTAATCCATAAAATCTGTTCCATATACATAAATAATTCATAATGCAATCTTAAGTAAAACAGTTTTTTACTGGTCTACAATAAACGCACAAGAAACCGATACCATGGAGTGGAGCGATCATTAAATATTAATTTTACTACATTTCGATAACTACAATGAGCGAAGTTCATTTCAAAAACACTTATAATCATCGATGTGGATACCAAAGTGGCTCTTACTTTAAGTGAATGCTACTTACATACTCGGTAATGGACTGGGAGCTCTTATAATTTTGGGTTTACTATCTATAATTTATTCTGTTGTAATAGCGTTTTAGTGATATTTACTATTATTTTAAAATCGAAACGATCAAGTATTGTTCAATGTCTTACCTTTATACAGCCGGTTTAATAATCTATCTCCAGCTTTAAATAAAGATAGGGTATTGAAAACAGCCTGAATTTTCCTTAAAACAAGTATTTGTTCTTTTTCTTATCAAAGATATTTATTAAGAAAGTATTAAATTAAATTACTCATATTTAAAAATAGGTCCAGTTTAAGTAAAGACTATCTCCAGTTTTAAATAAAGATAGGTTATTGAAAACGGCCGTTAGACGTCGACGCCTACTTATAATATGATGATTGATAGATGATAGGTGTAACTTAATGAGTTAAATGTTAACACAAAATAATTATTTTATAAGAATTCATTTTAAGAAATATAGTTCAAAGGAACGTGTGTTCGAATATCAAACTATTAACATTGAATTCTAGATTTCAAGTTCAGTTGCATTTCGCAATGAAAACCCTGATCATAAAAACTCACGGCCAGTCTTTAGCAAGCTCCGTTATGAAATTTAATATTGTTTACAAGATTTCTGTCACTAAGGTATTATACCTATGCAATATATATTTTTTTAGTTAGAGGGTTTGCGATAAAATTAAAGCCTAATAAGAGAAACATAACAAAATTCCTTTGCGCCAACTTAATTTCATAGGTTTATTTTATAGGTACTGGTCTCGAAATTAACGCACGATATGAATTAAATAGAAAACACAGTTTTCAATCTTTAGATTGTAATATTTTGATTTATTTATGGAATATCACAACGAGCAAATGGCCTCCACAGTTTTACTCTTTAATCGAAATTTTCCTTGGCCATTTTGCATAAATGTTGCTGAATTTTGTTGATGCAGCGTTCATAACCTGTCTTTTAATAAGCCCATAAAAAGACATGTAAGGGTGTTAAATCACAAAATCTAGGGGGCCATTCTGATCACCGAAACAAGAGAGTAGAGAATAGAGAGAACACGAGTAGGAAATGTCTCGTGCAGTAATTGAATTATTTCATGGGCTATACAGCCCACCATGTCCGGCATGTGACACCATCTTGTTAAAACCACTCTGTCGTCTATATCATTTAGCAAAACTATTGTAAGTTACACTTTGTATTACTATTTGCTGCCAAAATAAATAGTTTTCTTCATCTTCCTCTTCATCTATATCATCCAAACGGGGCAGAAAGAACTGTGTTATCATGTCGCGATATCGAGCACCAATAAATAAATAAATAAACAAATAAATAAATAAATAAATATTGTTCAGACATTTTAACACACAACGCCATCTAGTCCCAAACTAAGCATAGCTTGTACTATGGGTACTAGACAACTGATATTAATACTTATATACTTTTTTTTTTGTAAATACATACATATTATACATAGATATTATACATAATTACAGTAATTGCTTAACCGTTCTCTTTTTAAAAAAAAGTATAGTCCTATGATGCCTTCAGCCCAAAAGCTGCAGCAAAAATGACACATTGTGAATAGATTTGTTTCTCAACAGTCACATGTGGGTTCCCCAGACCCCCTATGCGGCAATTTTGGCGATTAACAAAACCAGCAAGATGAAAATATCCTTCATCGCATAGGATAGTTTTGCTTGAACTGCGGCTCGCAAACCTTCAATATTTTAAAGATATCGTTCAGTAACGAAAATACGTTGTTCTATCGTGTAACGCTTCATTGTTACTTAGGGTTAGTAACAAATGAGCGTTGTCCTATCAGGCATGAATTCAGTTTTTCTGGGGTTGCCAATACTTTACTTCAGAAATGGTGGCTTAGTCAAATCTTGCGTTAATTTTAGGACAACTTATATTATAATATTTTTTTTGAATGCCTTAGTGGCAATGGTAGCTTATGCGACGGCTGTGCTTCTTGGGTCGATTCCCGGGTTGGAGTTACGGTATTTTCTATGTAAAACATATGTTTATTTCCAAAAAAAGTAAATATGTATTTATATTAGTTGTCTATTACCCATAACACAAGCTATGCTTAGTTTGGGACTAAATAGCGTTGTGTGTAAAAAAATATCACTGTACTAGCCTTGTGGTTTATTAAAGGCTATGATGATGACGATGCAAAGACTTCTTATACACGAGGTAATGTCATGGAGTATATTACACGCCAACACTTTAGTAATTGTTGTCATTTTCATCACACGACTGTTAGTTAGGCGGGTATGGACATCTGACTCAGCACTATCACAATTCAACATTTGATCTTGACTTGATGTTGCGTGTAATAGTAGCAGAACATATTCTGTGCAATAAACTATCAAATGAATTCAAACGCCTACAACCTAGTATTTCAATGTCTTCTCAATCTGTTTAGCTAGGACAATGTCCGTACACTATATTTATTACATGTACTGTACGATACTAATTAATTTGAGCCTTATTAACTACGAGGAATTGCTATCGATGTGGCTTGCCAATATGCGTTATTGCGGTTACAAGCAGATGCCTGAACTCGTTCCATTTCCGAGAATTCCACTCTCGTCTCACGTACTAAATTCTGTAAGAAACGACGATTTCAGACTCCTAATTTAGTTTTCCACCGGATCTTTTGAAGTGAAACGTAGAAAATTACTGCCAAATACTTCATTATTCAACATAATTAACTAGATGAAAATGTTTTGATACTGATATTTTCTGTGCTAAGTAACATAACTTTATTATAGACATGACTCGCACACATCATTAACTTGTAAAACATATTACAAAAGCTAATGAATGAAACGAAGCCTTGCGTGTCAGACAGCAATGCTTAAAATGGGTACAAATATACCTCCGACAAATTTCCATATAGACAACACTGCTCAAATCTGTACAAGTTATGCGCAACATAGAAATTAAGCACAACATATGTATATAAGATATACACAAACTGATCATGAAATACATGCTTCGGTTATTTCGCCGTTACGTCCGTGCAAAACATTACAGCGTATTCTGAAATTAATTCAACTATTTGCAGTAACTGAGTACTTACTAATTATGACGTTTCTTTTTATTTTACTTATAATTTTGTGTGTACGATGTGCTATTTAAATATAAGCTACCAATGCGTTTATTCATTACTTTCAACTATGAATTAGATAACCTATTTCAACAATTCTTGTAATCATGCTTTCCGTCTGGCAGAGTAGTCTTTTTGCCATGGTAATAATACATATAATCAGATCTTGAAAAGTATATTCTTCTCGAAAATTTACAAGTCTATTTCCAAAGCTTTTATTAATGTCAGTTTCTCCAGTTCAGTGATTAGAAATTATTTTCATAAAAAAAATCTATGAATATTATTGGGTTCGTTTTCATGACCTATATGTTTTTACTAAGATAAAAAAAATATAATTCATTATAAGTGTTTAATAAACAAAATTATAACACAGTTATGTAAATTTAATAAAAACTTTTCCACAGCAGAATCTAAGTCAAATAATTTGAAATTCAATCATTCAACTTTCACAGGTCGCCATTAAATTTAAACAATTACCCATCATTAGTAACACGTTGCCTTTATATGGAGGATTTAATGTATTTTATGCAGCATGAACTCGTACCAACGTTTGAATGGAAATTTATATCTTTGTAGGAAATATAAGATGGGCGCGGAAACGCCTCCACGCGCCCTCAATTTCACTTTGATCTATTCAAATGCGACATCCTATACTACCGAGACTCAATCCAGCAGGGATATATCATTGTGAGATGCGGAAGATAACATTATACAAGTACTTTTTGTGGTTCTAGTTATTATTCTAGGAAATCAAACATAGAATATTACGTTACACATTGTTGATTTGCAGGCAATAAAAAGGTAGCATTGTGATATAATACGAATACTTTAACCTGACTAATGCATGTATATCACAATTATAATTTACTATTATTATTGATATGATTTTAATTCACTGGTTAAAGCTTTGTACTTACAGAAGCCTCGTAATTCACTGATATTTCGTAAATATAAAATACAGTTATGTCAATTCTGTATTTTTATGATATTTTTTTAAGTTATTTTTTGTCTTCAGCCTCATCTTTACATTTGTAATTTAGTACCCATTTTTGGTCCCATGAAAATTGGACTCAGATCAACCGACGGCAACCCTGGCGTCGCTAAAGCTATTACCTTCGTAGCGTTTCGACGGCATACCTTGAGTGTCTGTAAACTTTAATTCTGGTAATCCAAATCACGACCACTTTGACTGCATTCTCGGTAATAGCTATCAGGTCCTCCTATGTGCAGGTATCCGGGCACCGGGTACGAGGCAAGCTGGGACATTCTTTTGATTGCACCGCGCACACCTCAAATTGGCACCGTTCGAGAATTCCCACCTAAATATATTGTCCTTGCCCCGACCAACTTGAGTCTCTTTAGAAACCTCCAGAACTGATAAAGCTATTAGTTGATGTTTCTCTAGTTCATAGATCTTCAACTATACCTTAACCTGTTCAATCTTAGAAAGTTGTTTCTCATCCGACCATTTTATTATGAACGATTGATAGGCGCGTGCCGCAAAATTGATAGTGCGTGCTCTCACGTACCCGACAAATAGCTATTGCATTGCCTCTTTATTCAATATCGAACAAAGCCCAGAGTTGTGATCTTTGGATTTACTTCAAGCCAATTCAGCAAAAGCTGTTCTTCGAGAAGGATATGGACATAAAATTAACATACATAAAAAAATTGAAAAATCGTGAGAATTGTGGTGGGTTCTAGCTCTACAAGAAAATGAAAAGAATCATCACTCCACCTGGCCTGTAGGCACCCTGTAAGATAAATAGCAAAGGTCAAATGCGACCTCAGAGGAGAAAAGAGAAGAAGTAAAGTTGGAAACTTCTTAAGCTTTATCCGAGGTCCAATGTTCTGGACAACTAAAACGATGTAAAGTGAACAGTAAATAACAATTCTCTTGGGACTAGATGGCGTTCTCTGTTAAATATGTGAAATATTTAAATATTAAATGAATTTAACCGCCACCCATGGACACCCGTAACACCAAAAGTGTCACGTTCTTTTCTTGAAGGTTTGAAGGTCCTATTGGTCCGGGAATACCACAGGCGACAGTTCCTTTCACAGTTTTGTTGTGCGAGGCAGAAAGTTTCTCGAAAAGCGCACATTTGTGGACTGCCAACCATCTAGATGATGGGTATGAAAACTCTGTGAAATAGAACGATGGCTGAAAGCGGCGGCAGGAATCAGTTCGAACAATTCCTCGGAGCGCTCCCCATAGTAAGTGCGGTAGAAGATGCACAACGAAGCCACATCTCTACACAGCGCCAGAGAGTCTAGCCGAATTGAAAGTTCTTGGCAGTCGACGACTCGAGTCGGTCTCCGTTGTATGCGGTCCAAAGATGAGAACTGTATTCCATATCAGGTCAAACCTGCGTTTTATAAAGCGAAAAGCGGTGGGCCAAAGGGAATTAATGTCTCGATCTTTTGAGCACGCCAAGCTTCTTCGAGGCCCATTTGGCCTTACCCTCCAAATGGCCACAAAACTGAACTTCGCTTGATATGTCGACACTAAGTATTCCAATATTGGCTGAGGCGGATAAGGGAATGTCTTAAAAACGATGACATACGACCCACGGTATTTTTTAAACGGTGAACGCGCAAACTTGTGTCTTTGTGGGGTTTAGAAGTTTGTTTCGACTTTCAATGACGTTTTACCGAGAAATGTTATATAGATTAAAATAAAGAGATTCAACTTTTAAACGACCTTATTCAATTAAACTTTTGAATCAAAGTTTAAACCTTATATTATCTCTTATGCTATGATTCTTTTAGATTTTATTTTTGATTCACGAAATACAAATTGTGCACGCAATAAATGAATGAAATGAAATAGAAAGGGTATATCAGCTCCAATATGAAATTATAGACCGAATCGAATTTTTCAAAAGTGATATTGGCTTTTTATGATATTGCAAGCTCTCAGCAACTTTAAAAGCAATATAAATGAATCTTTATTCGTCACTTACTTTGTATTTATTTCCACTAACGTAATAAAGTGCTATTTAGATAATGGTCTAGTGACAAACATTTAAAGGAATGTCGTAACAACTTATTTATGGTTAGTTAGAAAAATATTGATATGGAAATGAAAGTGTAATACAGAAACAGTGAATTTACTTAAATAAGTAAGCCGTATCATGCCAGTGTTTGTATCTATCTAAAATATTAATACACGTTTTAACTTTTAGTATGGTTAAGATGAATTTATTTTTCATTGTTAACTTAAAAATCAAAACTGAATATACTTCATACGTATGAATATGAATATGTTCATACGTTTAACTTTAAAAATTACCAAACAGTTTTGTTATTCAAAATAACTAAATATTTTGTGTATCTATTTATTAACTTAATACACTAGTCATTATATTATCCTTAAGAAGAATTTCACCTTCTAACAAGGAACATTCTTTTTTTTTATTGTGATTAAGAAAGCATTAATAACAACTAAAATCGACAACATATTGATGAATTTTGTTTGGGAGTAGACTAAGTCCAGTAGTGGTCTGCAACGGGTTGATGATAATGTGAATTTTGACTCTTAATGGATCAGCATATTTCATCGATAGTTAATAGTAAAGAATAGTTAATAAATGAGATGATTTTTTAAAATTGGTTAAACAGAGTGAAAACTATGTTAAAATTGGTTAGTAGAAGAAAGAAAACGACCGTGAGTAAGTTTGAGCTCATAATAAAGCAAAAACAATAAATTTTTCGCATATATTTTGAAGCTTTAAAGTAACGCATCCCTTTGAAACCTTTGCATTTCTTAGAGTATCAATGTCAGAAATATAAGTTCCATTGGTACTGCGTTAATGCCAAAGGCCGAGAACGGCAGGGTTACCCCGAGTAGACGGATAATACGGACGTTGCAAGGCTTCCAGTAGGGCTTCTACTGAATGAAGCTCTTTATGTTACTGTGTATTTCCATCACGGAAATATGATATTCGAAAATTTTATGGCAAATTGAATACTCATTTTCTTACTTCATCTTGTTTTCTTACATATTTTATTTAAAGAAACAGTAATAATTTAAAGCTCAGGATCAGGGAAAATCAGGGAATAATTTAAAGATGGTATAAATATCATAGAAGATAAAAGAGAGAGAAAACACATTGTAAAATAATAACAAGCTAAAATTACCCAACCATTTTTAGGGTTCTGTACCGAAAGTGTAAAACGGGACCCTATTACTAAGACTTCGCTGTCCATCTTTCTGTCTGTCTGTCTGTCCATCTGTCACAAGGCACAAATTTTCAAAGATGATGTTCTTCTGTTGCTACTATGACAACAAATACTAAAATATAGAATAAAAAATATTTAAGAGGGCTCTCATACAACAAACATGATTTTTTTTCTCATTTTTGAACGATATTGAAAACGGCAACAGACAGAGTCTTGAAATGTATAGATCATCATCACCATCATCATCATCATCGGCCTATCGCAGTCCAATGGTGGACGTAGGACTCTCCAATTGCACGCCACTTAGTTCGATCTGGGGTTCCTCACATGCAGTTCGAAATGTATTGACCGATTTTTATTGAAATATAGTTTACTACTAAAAATTTGGCGCAGGCCTTTGATTGATCCTAGATTTCATTATATGTGGAATGAGCCCGCTTGTAATCATCCCGTTGGTTTCGTAAAAACCAACTAAGGGCCCAAACTACGTAGCACAACCGCACTGCGTATAGAAGGAAAACTTAAAAGAAATCCATTCCCAACCAGTCTGGCCTACGTGTTATAGTAGATCAAAACCTCTTTCTTAAGAAGAAACCTATGCCCAGCAGTGGACTATAAAAACCGTTGCTGTGTGATGTGTACGTAAGTGAACATTCGCACCGCCCTGACTGCGCACGGATTCATGACTGAAAATATAATACACTAACCCGTGCAACTTTATCTGCGCCTCTGAAAATGAATGATTTTTTCCCGATTTTGTTATATTTTTCTTCGATGCTCGCCTCCTATTGGTCTTAGCGTGATAATATAATATATATCCTATAGCATTCTTTAATAAATGGGCTATAAGTACTAAAGGAATTTGCGAAATTGGTCCAGCCGTTCACGCGTGATAGCGTGACTAAGTGAAATGGGGATTCATTTTTATAGATGAACGCCTTAATTACTACACAAGTGAAGAAAACGTTTACGATAGTTACATTTGCCAACTAAACTTTTTTTAATCCTTCCGCTTTAAAATAAAATGTCTTCTGCATAATTGAATTTATATAAAGATATGTCTTGGAAACTTATGGTTCGAGTAAATAACTTTACTCTTCATAAAAAACGAAAAAAATATAACACAACAACATTTAACAAATAATTTTAATTCTATCTTCTCAATAATTAACGTTTAGATAAGTATAGTCATTTGTGTAATAAAACATAGCTATCAGTAGCTACAGACTTGGCAAGGCGAGGTATCAATTACTGTTTCAACTTTGCAATCAACTTTTTCTAGTTCAGTTCACAGTAACTGAATTGAATAGAGTGCAAACATCCATTCATTATATGAATTTGATTCATATTATATATTATTTATTAGATATACTTAGAAAACGTTGTAACTGTTTTTATTACATTTTTTATTATGTACTTATCAAAATATTTCCAAGCCAGGGTCCAATAGTGAACTACACTAAGTTGATGTCGATAAAAATGTTTCAACATTTATTTGTAGATGTTTTTTACTTCAACATAAATGTCCCGCTGCTTTTTCTTATTTTTGAGCCTTTCTTATTTGTGTGTCCTAAATTTGTTTTAAAATCTCAGGTAAAAAATAGACGTAACTCAATATTGAATTTTTCTACTACCTAAATCTTTTATTAGTTTTGCTTTCAGTGAAAGTGCCTTACCGACTTATTCTGTACACTGCTGTCAGACTCAATATAGAACTAAGCTTGTTTTAAACATGACGTTTATATTTAATTCTTATAAGGGGACAGTTATTTGTTTACTTTGTCAATAACCTATGCATTACCTAAGTTGTAATCGTAGTTGAAAGAAGAAATATCAACCAACGTTTTTCAGGTATGTTGCGATTTAAGGCTAGTTTCACCACCTGCCTATACAGTTTTCGATGGAATAAACTTTATCAGGCGCTCATAGCCCAGTTGCACTCGGTGATTAGAAACAATCATCGAGGGTAAGCAACGATGGCGCGGTCAGTACCTGGATGGGTGACCGCTGGTGGCATGTTACCATAAGCGTCTCCGTGATTCGGAGGTCATATTAAGCAGTCGGTCCCGGTTGTTATCATACGATAACAGTCGTGAAGCTTAGTTGGAGACCTTCGGGCGGCTTAAAAACATCCAACGGCAAGATTTACGTAGCCACAACGTAGTCTTGCCAGTCCCCAACCCGCACTTGGCCAGCGTGGGGACGTATGGCCTTAACCCTCTCCTGAGAGGAGACCCGAGCCCAGCAGTGGGACATTATGGGTTGTTGTTATTTTTTTTTTATTTTTAAACTTTATCTGTCTGATTTACGAGATAACAAAAAAGACTTCTTAATCAGTTAAGTCACAGTGTTACAGTCAGACAATACCGCTTCTGAAGTTTGTTGTAGTAGGTTGTTTTGGCCTTTTGACAGTTAGAATTCATTGTTGTTTTTCAATTTAATTAACCCGAGACTAGCGACTTCTGTTACTAACATTGGTCTTATAAACATTGAATTCACAGTTGTGAAAGATTCTTTATTCATTTGAATGCTATTGTAGTGTGAGAAACAACAGCCGTGCTAAATTTGAGACATTAGAAAACCCATAATTTATTAATAGACCTCCCGCGCCGACGTGTTCTTTTTGGAAGGTTTTCTGTGCCAAATTTGGTAAAACGAACGACACGCTTTATAGTGTCAACCCGTTAGGATTCTTGTCTCAACCTTCTTGTGAGTAGATTTTTAGATGTTGTGAAGAGCTTTGTACCGAGAAATTATTTCAAAGATGTGGTTATTAGACAAAAAATCAATGACTACGCGTCTCAGAAGTGTGGGTAATTAAATTAAGTATACATAGTGGATGGTTCCCTTGAATATATTTTAAGATACAATCAAGAAGAAAAAGAAATATCTCTTCATCGATAAGGGAGTGAAATTATGAAAGTCCATGAGAGAGACCAAAAATTTTTGAATCATAAAAAACATAGTTTGAAGTGTTAATATTTAAAACAGTATCAGTGAATGAGGGCCCATTTTTTGTCTGACATACATCAAAATCTATGTATCATAGTATTTATTCATAAACGATGGAAGTTCACAACAAATAACATAGTTCCTACCGACTATATACATAAAGTAATCAGATAAGTATTAGACAATACAACAACGGCGCTGCACCCTATCGTGACAAGCTAGCGATTATTCAAACGCACTCAAATCACCATCTGTCATTGATCGACGATACCCAGGATTAATTTGCATCGAAAACGGCTTTGCATAAATCCCAACCAACTATATGAGGTACGAGCCTAATTGCATGCAGACCATAGAGGCCCATATTTTGAGACCACTATTAATGTAAGCCACGCAGCAAAGCCATGTTTGTCTAACAATTACAAATGAATTCTTGTAACTTACATCTCACCCACTTTAGGTGAGCAATGTGGATACAGATGTGTGCATAAGTTAACCAATTTGGTTAAGTACACGTAGTTTTAGTGGTTTATGACTATTTATCTTTCACAGTATATTAAAATCGTATTTTTGAAAGAAAACGACACTTAATATGCGTTGTTAATATCTTCGTTACTGGCTTGAAGTATCATAATAAAAAATATTTGTTCTTTTAATTACTCCATCGCCTAGAGTTATTAATAAAATATTTTCAAGCCGTATAATGAAGTCACCAGCAATGTATCTATTACTTTCAAAGCAATATCTTGGTCGAGTGAAGTTTATGGCTAATAAATTAACTTTAAACGTTTGAATCAATAAACCATGGCTGCTATACGATAATTATATGCGACCACAGTTAAAATTTTTGAATATTTTAATTGTAATATGCATTTTCAAACGTCGATTTCACTTCTCGCTATGGATTTTATTTACGATCCCAACTGATATATGGTTTTCTGATATAGTGGATAGTTTACAGTGTTGCCAATGGCAAATTTAAATGCCTCACAGTTTAGTTTCATTGTCAAGTTGTATATTTATTGTAATTTATTCCGACACTAACAAAGTTTCTTGGGCCTACATTATGTTCTTACAAAAGTATGTACACACACACAACTCGTGCTTGCTATTTCCAATTTGCATAATGCTGTTCAAGTTAGCAAGTAACATTACACAGTCGGTCACTTTCATTTCAATATTTTACTACAGAAGGACCCATCGTGTTGTAAATATCATTATACGAAACAAACTTAAATTCCATCCATTTTTTTCTCTCTTCTTTCATTTTCTTTTTATAATGAGATTTTAATGCTGTTTTATTTTAATGTCACAATTTATTTTAAAGAAACATTTTTATTTAAAAAGTGTGTTTTTAAAATAAAAGAGATGATTTCAAAATAATTAATATTTTTATGGTAAATTTTTAAATTAATTTGTCTTAACATATTTTACAAAAGTTAATACCTACATTAAGTACAGCCGCAAATGAAATTGACTGATGATAATGATGATACATCATCATCACTATCATCAGCCAGAGCCATAGTATATACGTACGTATACGAGGCCATAGTACATATGAACGCGCCTACAATGCCTCTATCTTTGTTATAGCTTTGATTTTGGCAATGATTGCGAAAATCTGCCATGCGTAACAGGAAAGATTTTAACACCAATAACGTCAGTACACTCAACCTGTTATCCCCACAACTTTACATTTCTAATTTACGATCTGGATAATACTACTTATGCTGTTGGAAAGTACCGTATCGTAAACTTTTTATGGTAGTGAAAATTTCATGTTAGATAAACAAGATTTAGAAAAACAGCTACACCTAGATATCAATCTTTAGATATCTTAAAACCATATTTATGGCCTTTAAAGAATACGCTTATCATTGCCTTAAACTCATCACTCCGCCTGAAACTTAAAGCTTGATGATGGTCTCAACTTGATGTTTTACAAGTTTAGCGACATGTAGTAAAAATTAACGTAAAACGAATATGTAAAGATAGAAATTTGTAAATATTAAACATGTAGGTAATGTGTGAAACATTATATACTTTGCCTAATGCGCAGCCGGTAATGTACTATCTACGGGAACGGGTCAAAAGCAATTCACTCAAACTCATCTATTTCAAATGATTCAACAACAACACAGGGGATCTGGAGTGGTCACTGTTGTAACCTAACATAAGCCTAGACGGTTGGCCTAGTGGTTTCAGCGGTCGCCACACCGCTTCCTACTGCGCCAAGTGTTGTGGGTTCAAATCCTACATGGGACAACACTTTGTGTGATCCATAAATTGTTGTTGTAAGTCTGTGTGTACTTTGTGTCCGTTTCATGTATGTTTGTAAAGATCCCGCGACACAGGAATTTATATTCCTAATGCGGGAGTTGTCTAAAAAAGAAAAAAAAAGACTCGTTTAATCTTAATGATTCAACAACAACACAGGGGATCTGGCGTGGTCACCGTTCTAACCTTACCTAAACCTAGATGATTCCTGAATAAAGTTGATCTAAAGCAAACAGAACACGTTTCTTTATCTTGTCATTTTATAAATATGTAAGTAGTTACATAAAATTAACAAATACAACCCAAATCTATTATTTTTACACATTCATATGTAAAAAGAATAGATTTTGGTCAATAGATATTTTGTATAATTCCTAGGAATTATGAAGAATACCTAGGCAAAGTATGTAATGGACCACAATATTCGTAATATTATACATTGCCTGAACGTCCCAGGTATTGTATACATTGCCTAGGTATTGTATAGAATACCTGAATTATACAGATTACCTGTAACATTATATATAATCTGAATCTCAGAAGCGGCTCCGACAATTTTCGTGAAATTTCGTACTAGGAGGTTTGTATACTATCTTTAAATCTAAATTGAACTAGATAAGCTTCATTTTTAAAAAATTACCAATAAAAGAAAATGAAGCAAGGTTCGGTCATCTAGTTAGTTAAATATTTAACTATTTTATCACAATTGTACTATATATTTTTCAATGAAAGTTATGTCTCTGTGGTCAAGTCTAATTAACTAACTAACTAACCTTGTGATAGAAGTTCGAAAATATAAAATTGTGGCTTCAAAATATTTCCAACTTTTATCGATAATCTTCGTAAATACTCAAAATAAGCGTTAGAATTCTTAAGGTAAAATGTTAGTTTTCACTAGCTAATCTTAAGATTTACCGTATTTTGGGCCTTTATAGTTACATAAATATATACCGTTTTATGATATATTGCGAACTTAATATAAAAAGTCAGCTTTGCAAGCAAAAATAAATAATAAATAGTTCTAGGGCATTTTTAGTGACCTTTGTTAGTATAAAAGTAGGTAAAACAACTAAATAATGACAACATATTATTTACTTTATTAAGAACTGTTAAAAACACTGTTAATATAAACTACTGTGACACATAAAAGTGTTCAAATTCAAACTAATTAGAGGTATTAACGCCACCCTATTCAAAATGACTTTCATCATCAGCCATCATCAACAGCCTTTAACAGTCCTCTGCTGAACATAGGCCTGTCTTTAGAACAGAGGTTTTGGCCTACTATGCCTACCACAAAACTGTGGAATGAACTCGCCTGCGGTAATACCGGACCAATACGACATTCAAACCTTCAAGAAAAAAGCGTACTCCTTCTTAAAAGGCCGGCAACGCACTTGTGACGCCTCTGGTGTTGCAGGTGTCTATAGGAAGCGATAATCGCTTACGCAGGCGATACGTCTGCTCCTTTGCCGCCTATATCATAAAAAAAACACAGGTCAAATGGGTGTCCTGTGTGACCGAAGTAAATGGGTTCGTATAGAGTTTGCTTCAAGTTTTCCTTCTATTTGTAGTGATTTTTCCCTGCGTAGATTACTCCCTTATTTGGCTTGATGATACACAATAGATATACTATATATATACACAGACTATGTGTGCTAAGTATTGCTAATAGGTGATATTTACTGTTGCGAAGGTGTCCGTCTTCCGTAAACTTATGCAAAAAATATTTTTTAAACATGTTTTCATAGCCTGTTTGGCGATAATTAAAATACCAACGTATTTTTTTTTGGTTCTTACTTAATGTTGGCATTATGATTTTGTTATGGAAATATTTTGATACAAGGTCAAATATTTTTTTCTTATACTGAATAAAACAAGTAGGTCACAAAATTGAGTGAGTGTGCGTTTCGGTAATCATTATAATTATAATACTTATAATACTAGCTAATTCATTTAACTTCGTCTGCTTTTCTTTTTAATCATACTTTGTTCTGTCATCATTAGTATATATATATACATCAATATGTAGGCATGATGTTCACTATTATGTCTTAGGCGTGCCAAAAAAATCGGAAGAGTTAAGACCTTTGACGTCTAAGATCCTTAATTAAATTTTAGTTAACTTTTATTACTAGATTTATCGCAGCTTTTTTTGTTTTTATGAGCACGCTCCTTTTAAAGGGAATATGAAGATAAATAGGATAGGTACATTAATCTTTAACAAACACTCGTTCACTCTTCTATAAAAGAAACTCAATGAATCAGCATTATTTTTGAGAATAACTCATAAAAAACGAACAAAATGGTTGCAGCTTTAATTTAAATTGTTTACCTAGACCTCAGTTTATACTAAAACAGTCAATAATATTGTACATCGAAAGGGTTAGTTAGCATTTTCGGAGGTTCACAGGTATATCAATTATTTATATTTCAGAAATATTATAGCATAAACCTACACGTTATAAAATAGTTATTATCAATATTAATAAACTTACGATTACAGCTTTTGCAATCAACTGTTGTTATCTTGATACTTTATTACCTTACTTCCTTAGCTAGTAAAATGAATACGTGGCTACCAATAAACGCCTGAACTGCTTCCAATCTGATACTACAAACATTTGTTTCTGAATTAACGAACTCCATATCGTTTCATGTACTTCGACCTACGATTTGCGAGTCTTAACTTCCGTGGGAGGTTATTGTTCTGTTTGCATATCTTGTTTCTAACCATGGTTAACATTAACGCGTACGTTAGGCTTCGATTAAGGTCAAGTGGTTTTTTTGTGTGTTGTTTTGAATACTTTGTTGTTATTGTATGTATGTGGTGTAATTTTTTCGTATTGAATGGTGTTAGTCAGCGCTATAGTAATGTGTTTTTTCTTTGTTTTAGAAGATTGACGACTACTATTGTCAGAGTTCTAATGACCCTAGCGTGCATCAAGAAGAAAAATGTTTAATGTACCGTAATAAATTAAGAATAAAGATATCCAATTTATACTTCTAAACTCGTATTAATTGATTGACTGCTCCATCAACGCTCCTAAATTCTAGCACAAAATAATTTATAAACACAATACATTAAACATTTAAAAAGACTTCTTAGTTGAATAAATATGATCACATTCCGTTTCAGTGAGTATTTTAGTGATAAGCGGTGGCTAATACAAGTCCACAAACTTAAAAGTTATAATAGTCTAGTACAGTAAAGACAAAAAAAATAAATTCAATACAGAACATACGAGAAAACAATGATAATTGTTACGAAACAAGTTTATCCGTTTAACCGGTAACCAACTTCAAGGTTGAATATCAGGAAAAACAGCCTGTTTGACGAAATACTACAATGAATTTGAGCATCTACAGCCTGTTGAAGGATGCTCATAAGATTATAAAGAGCTAACAAACAACTGAAAGTCATTGAATTCTCAATATCCCTCCTAAACAGTATTGACTGTTTGGCAACTGACTCTCAACCATCTTGATCGTTGTCACGAAAATTGTCGTGAAAAAAGCACGAAAAAAGTATGAAGTCGCTTTTTTTATTGAAATCATATTTATATTCATACGAGTATGTATTGAAAAATGTGCAACACATAGATGCGGGTCGTCAGAGTAGGCAGCACTCAGCAGATAGACCATTATAGTTGTCAGTTCTTTGGGAAGATTATACAATTAAGCAGTAGGTTGATTTGATGTGATTAAAAACAGTAACAGTTAAACTTTTCCTTCACCCCTATAAAAATGAATTACATCTATTAGTACCTTAGTATACGAAGTATCAAATACACAGAACATTTGTGACATCTACAAATGCTGGATACCGTACGGTCAGCGCTTGGAGTAGAATTCAACGCAAAAAATAAACGGAAAATCCAATACTTTTGAGTGCCCCGATTCATACATAATTTTAATTAGCTGTCAGTAACTACTTATTGGGCAGTATTCGATTACGTTTGATCTATTCTTTTGCTTTATGGGAAACTTGCAAGGGCTTTTTAGTAAAGGCCACGCGCGCTGCGACGGTAGAGTGAATTCTATTGTTTACAAATATTATAAGTGTGTTGGATTCTGATCTCAACAGTCAAAGGTGATGTCATTCATAGTTGCGTAAGCAAACGGTGTCGTATTTTAAAGACGCGTTTATTTCTCCTTTTCTTCGTAATAAACTCCCGCATTAGGGTTAAGTCGTGTGTCCCGTAGGACTTTACAAACATACATGAAACGGACATACATAACACCCATAATCAGAACAACTCAAATCAAAATCAAAATCAACAACCCATAATGTCCCACTGCTGGGCTCGGGTCTCCTCTCAGGAGAGGGCTAAGGCCATACGTCCCCACGCTGGCCAAGTGCGGTTTGGGGACTGGCAAGACAACGTTGTGGCTACGTAATCTTACCGTTGGATGTTTTTAAGCCGCCCGAAGGCCTCCAACTAAGCTTCACGACTCTTATCCTATGATAACAACCGGGACGGACTGCTTAACGTGACCTCCGAATCGCTACTTTTTGGAAAAACACACACAGTCAATAGTCAATTGAGTATACCTTTAAGTAAACAATAAATATTTTTGTAGGTGTAGTTTAAAGAAGACTCAGTGAGAAATCCCTACTCCGACAGCCCCATTTCAGCTCTAAAACTTTCATTATCGTCATTAGCCTTTCGCAGTCCACTGCTGGACATAGGCCTCTCCAATTTCACGTAATTCTTCCAATTTCTAAAACTTTAGTAAGTTAAAAATATTAATATAGGTAAACTGTTTATCTACTGCTGCTGATAATAAATGTTTGCGTTGTTGGCTACAAAACATATATTATTTGGTCATCCGCTATATCCAAAATGAAGCATCTTTGTAGAGAAATGCTTATGTAAAGTACAATATTCTAGACGCGTACTAAATCTAATTTAATTGAAATCGTGTGTGAAAAAATCTAATTCTGTCGAAAAACATATTACGAAGGGTTGCAACAAGTCAGCCGGAATATATGTATTACTTAGAAACATACACCATATAAATTTTTGCACTTTTTTAAGTTATTTTAAGCAAGGATATTCATTTTAGCAAAATTTCAATGATTGAATATTATATTATGATTTACATATAATCAATGGCACCGAGGCAAAGAGTGAACAAGTATTATTGTACACAATGCACAAAATGTTAGCCTACATTTTTCTACTGTTCCATTCTACATTCCTGTCATGTTGTTTCTGTCGTGTTCTATTCACTTACCGATCGTTAGTACCAATCCTTTTAATTCTACACAATAAGTAAACATTTTTTCAAAAGCGGTTTAATCAATAATTTGAGATGGTACAGGCAATTAATAAGAGTGGGGAACTATATTACCCTATTTCCCACAGCTGGCATTATTATAAACACCCGCTACAATCTTCGTTCCCTTTCATTGAGATCGGCACGAGTATAAATCTTTCACTGCACAGTTCTTAAGCGGAGTGACCTACTTACATGCCACTTTCTCTATAGGGTCCCAAAACATCATTAACAAGAAATACTTATATTATAATTCCAATTAACTATTGACGAAATGAGAAGCAGCTGAAGATTTTTATTTGCACTTTTTGGTAATATTCATATTTCGCAGAAAAAAACATGTCATAACTCCTTTATTTTCGAGAGAAGGCTAGGAAATAGTTATACTTACTTTTGTAGAAATAATCCAGCATTTATTGCTTTAATACAAAAGTACTATAGCACTATAAAACTTTTTTCGAATGTCATGGTCAATATTTAAAATAAAGTCTCAATAAAACAAAAACCAATCGATCCGTGCCCACCTATACAGAATTCTTCACTTGTATAAGAAACCACTAGGTTAGCTATTAATCTTCACGTGTCACTAGCCACTAAACAATAAATATTTTTATTCAACAAGAAAAGCATTCTATCACATAGGTTACGTTATACGTCTATGTGCTTAGCAGAGTAAGAGATCCAGTTTTAAATGTCCACATTTTTTACACGTACCTGCAGTTGTTAACGTCAGTTGACGTTACAATCGTTTTTCACAGCATGTTGATTGTGTGACGGTGTTAAATATAAGAAATTGACTGTACCAAATTAATTATTTCGCTTTACTTCCCAATCAATGCTTTAATATACAGTGCTACACATGTAACGGTCGGCACAAGCTCGTTACGCGCAAAAATATAGAAAGTCCTAAAGTGATTATATTTTCCATGAATAATGGGTACTCATCGATTACTTTGGTTTCTAGTTTAACTTCAATTTTATTGTTATGCGAGTTCGATCCAATTATAATTATTCTTGTTTACTACGTGGAATAGTTTGTAAGGTGTTATTGGTATCCTAAATGTTAGGTTTTCAACCTCAATGAAAACATAACTGCTCGAAATTGAAAAATGAAATATTAAATCATTGATAGAGAGCGTAGAATTGTAATCTAAGCAATACAATTATTTTTATTGCTTTTTAGGACTAAATTGAAAAACTTGTCTATCTATCTAAACAAAATAACAAAAACGGAAAAGGTAGGCATGCAGGAATGCTATAAACGACTGAAATAATAAAAGTTTTGAGGTAGTAACATGTAATAGTTAGTTTGCAGAATCGATTGGTTACACATAAAACGTTATAGCTAGGTACACAAAGCGGAGTCGTTGACTTCTAAACTACTCGAGTTACAGTTAATAATTAATAAAACAACGGTATATAGCACAGCTATTGAACTGCGAGCACGCGATGACTGGACAAAAGCAAAATAAAAAATACGCAAAACTATTTATAACAAAATTTTTCTGTAACTGTTACATGATTTCTGACAAATGTAAAACAGCAATCAGGAGTATGAAGATCAACATGCGTCATTCAAGCAAACATATGTATCTGTCACATCCGAAGTAGGCAGAGACGGTAGAGTTCCATTCTTCAGGATCCTGTCTATTATGTTCTACTAGACATATTCTATGTTCATTAGACCTTTCACATGAATAATTTAATATATTTTTTTTATGTTATTATATTAATATATTCTTAAAGATTCTTCTTACCGCAAACTTTTAAAGTTTCGCTCTTATACGTGTTTCCGACTACAAAAATAATTGTTATGTAAACATATTGTAATATAAGTTATTTTTTTAAGTCTACATGTTTTAACAAAATAGATAAAATTATGTTTCATGTAGCTTTACGAACCACAATGACGATGTGGTTCATCTACTTACACTTTCATTCGAATCAATATAATTTACATTTTAAAGATTACTTTTACTTTTTACACAGCCAAAATGGATATTTTATATGATCATAATTAATGAAGTTCAATCTAAGTTTTTGGTTTACTATACACATTTTAGTAAAGAATTAATGTAATTATTAATTAAATAATCATTGGGAATGTCCCACTCAATACGACCTCAATAGTGTAAGCACACGAGAGAAGGGAAAATAAGGAGTTGAAACAATATGATCACTGAAGTCTTATATTGTTATGAAATAATATAGATCAGTAATAATTACATTTTAAATAAAACACACAGAAAAAATGGGAAAACAGAATTCACTTCTTCCTATTTTATTGACTTTGTAAGTGTAGACGTCAATGTCCGCATAAGATTCAACGCTAAAGCTGTATTTATTTAGTCGATGCTATGAAACACGGAAGAAATTTTGCTCGGAAAATTCTCATAAACATAAATACACGTCAAGCATACGATCTCCTCGGGCACATATAAATATTATATGCAGCCGTCATGTGCATGCATGCATTGTCGGTCAGTGCAGCGAAAATAGAATTTTTATGAGGGAACTATCAAAACGTCCGCGTAGCTAGCTATTCATGGACATGCACTATGAATAAAGATGATAGACATCTTATCTGATAATTTACTGTTGAATTTGCAGCCTTACTATCTCTTAAAAGTTATTTAAGAATCCTTCAAAGTTCTTACATATTCTTTAATTTGATAGAATTTGCATCCTTTAACAGAAACTGTCCATGTTGCTTTCCATGCTTACAATTATACAAGAATGGTTTAAAGCATTAAATTAAAAACAAAGGTAGTATTTGAATTCTGAAGTCACCAAATATGATCTAAACTATTCTAATATCCAACGTAACTGACTTATTTTTTTTAAAGTTATCAATTAATTCATCATTCCACCATACCATTTACCACTCAGATTATTCAAGCTCACGACATGCATTTTTTTAAACCAGTCCTGGAGCTTGGCTAAGAACGAATACAAAAACACCACACTGAAAAAACTTATATTTAATCGTCTTATCGTTTATTATTTTTAGTTGATTTAAATTTTGGAAAACTTAGTTGGTGTATAGGATTAGAATATCAGGGATGTCAAATGATATCTTCAGTTATTTACTTGGGTCTATTAATAACAATAAAAGCTTTACCCTTTTTAGTTCTGATCGCACAGCCATAAGGCGTCTCAAGTTATTTTTATTATTATTACTTTTCAGGGCAGTATCCCATAAAACTATTTTACATTTTATAATAAAACGATATACTAGATATATGAAAACTTACCATTTGACAAAATAAAATACAACATAACATGAATATGAAACGTTACCATCCCTATTCATCCCGTAGGTATCGTGAGAGATGACTAAGAAAGTAAACTATGCTAAGACAGCATCACTGCAATGATAATGTAACTATAAAACAAAGAGAGGGAGAAGAAAATAAAAGAACGAGAGGTGTATATATGTATAGGTGACTGAAAATGTACAATAATATCGATCCGCCCGGGGTCATCAAGGCACGTAATTAAACACTCAAGTGAGTCAAAGTGCAACAATGGGCGTTTTGTGGCAAGCGCGAAGTGTCGCGATGCTCATTAGATGGAGCGTGAGGACATTAATGAGACTAGATGGTATCACATCTAGCCGTAGCGGGCGTATACTTTCACTTTGTAAAGGCAGACGTTAACTCTGTGTTGAGACGAAGCGACGAATCTCAACTTAACAGTTCTTTCTGCTTGGTTAAAGAATCTTATTACAAAACTTTATGGTTCGAATTGAATTAATACAATTGAATTTTATTAATATTCATTATTATAGAATATTATCGGTTACAGTTGGGTTAAATATCAATTACAATTTATTAAAAAGCAATAAAAAGTTGTCGAAATAGGTTTAAACTATCGGAGATAGTTAAAATTATGCTGTTAATATAATCATTAGCCGTTCACAAATTTTATTCATCCTGCAAGTGCTTCTTTTGTGCAAGAATAACCACGTTCTATGCATTAAATACATATGTTAATAAACGGCGCTTTTTATAAAGCTCTGAAATGATGTCCTGGATTTATTTCTATAAATACTAAGTGTGTATTAAATCACTTTTAAAGAAGAAAAAATCACAATCTTACAGTACTTGATTTTAAGCTACAATGCCACAAAGTTTCTTACAAATACCTGACCAGCTAACACCCTGTTTTTGGTAGAGAGCTAAGTGTTATCATATCAAAGGTTTTCCAGCTAACATTACGTATATCACAATCGATCTATCGATTTCATACAATAGTTAAGAATATTGACATAATCAATTTTTATCGCGAAAGTCAACATAGAGCACAGATACGTTCGTAAGCTAGTATGTAAATTAAACATCATCTATACGTTGGTGCGTGTTCATAGGCCATTGCTTTTATGTTTGTTTTTTTAGCTAAAAGCATTGCATGACCAACATGATCATAATTCTCTGTGGGTATACTAATTTCACAATTAGTAAAACTAATATAATAAAACCACTGTGTATCTATATTATTGATGTATGTTTTTGTAATTCAGTCCCGCACTCTCTTCAGACACGGCAACTGAAAAGCTTTTTTTTATTTAAAATTTATTGTTCACTTTAGTTAAATCTTAATCTAAAACATAGGTCCACAAAACTGTTTTAAACAGTTTGTCTGTGGACTCAGTTGAGCCACTATATGTAAAATGCCTGTACACAACACTGTACACATCATACCCTGTATACTTTTACGTTGGTGCAGTTGTAGCGTATGCGACTGTTGTGTTTGACGTCTCGAGTTCGATTCCCGCGCCGAGAAAAATCTTCGTATGATCTGCAAATTTTTGTTCCGGTGTTTGGATGTTTTCCATACGTAATAGGTATGTTTTTACAAAAATATATATACCTATATTCATTTATTTAGAATTAGGTAGTGATGTGTGTTAGATGTCCGAACTATTCAATATTTATGTTCTTGTAGAAATATAAGTCAATAATCAAAATATATTGAATATTTTTTTTCTCGACTTTATTTGTATCTTGTGTATAGTTGCATACAGTTTCTCTGTTGCATTTTCATCTCATCTTACACATCACATAGTAGCAAGAAGAAATAAAAATGTACATAAATAAAAATGAAGAAATAACTACTGAAAAAATGACAATTCAGTTCTAGTGTCACTCATTTCTTACACCGTCCCAACAGACATCACACATCACTTAAGTCTGATGGGTAGGTTAGCTTTGAAAAACTACCGGTTTGCACATACAAATAGATTGTTCCGAAAATTGATAGCCACATTTTAAATACAATATCTTCTTCTATGAAACTATTCTGGATTGACCGCTTATTTCAACACAAACATCCTTTTTGGAAATCACTAGCCACCTACGTGTAGTTTTTTTATATGTTTAAAGATTATCACTCCCTCTTTTTTACAATAGACGTTTCGCGGGAAGCTTTCGTGCTATGACTTTCTATGGTTATAAACGAGTGTTAAACTTCAAAGAATCTCGAGAAAATTTACAAGCTGCCTTTAGGGAGTCTGCTCCTGCGTTTTCAGAAACTACTTATTGGTTTCGTGAATTTAAGCGTAGTTGAGACAACTTAAACGATGACCCGAGACCAGGCCAACCACTAACTGCAGTAACTTATGAAAAGTCATCTGGCTAGAGTGGATATTGCGAGAGAACATACGTAGTGTGTTCAAAAAGTATCGCGAATTTTGTGTATTTTTAAAAAATATTTATTTATTCGTGAATATCTATTTTGTCCCCTTTAAATTAATTCCCCTGGGATATTATACACTTGTGCCAACGTTTTTTCTAATCTTCGAAGCACTTCAAAAAATAATTTTTTTGTATCTTGTTCAGCTCCTCCTTCGATGCCGTCTTTATCTCGTCAATCGTGGCGTAGCGTCGTCCTTTCATGGGCCTCTTCAGTTTCGGGAACAAGAAAAAGTCACAGGAACAAGAAAAAGTCGCGGACAGATTCCAACATCTCATTAGCAACGTTCATGTGATGCTGTTTTTGATCGAAATTGAGCAATTTTGGTACGAATTTTGCGGCGACCCGTCTCATGCCCAAATTATCGATTAAAATCGAATGGCACCTCCAATCGATATGCCTAGGTCCTCGACAATTTCCCTAACGGTGATTCGACGATTGGCCAATGCCATTTTCTTCACTTCATCAATTTTTTCGTCTGTTGTTGACGTGCTCGGTCGTCCGGCACGCTCTTCGTCATTCACATCTTCTCGGCCTTCTGAAAACATTTTGTACCACCGATAAATGTTGCTTTTGTCCAAAGTAGCTTCTCCGTATGCCACAGTCAACATTTGGAATGTATCCGCGCACTTAATTTCATTTTTCACACAAAATTTTATACAAAATTCTTTGTTCCATTTTTTTGAATAAGTAAAAATCGAAGACAACAATTAACTGAACATTCAAAATGGCAGAACTTGTTAGCATAAGTGAGAGACATATGTACCAACATAACGCCACAAAAAAATCGAAATTCGAATATACGAAACCCGCGATAATTCAAAATTCGCGATACTTTTTAAAGACACCACGTACATATTACTCAAGTACCTTCAAGTTAGGAAGGATGGTTCGCGATGTATACCTATATACTATTTAATATACTCAAAAATGTAATTAATTATATATGAAAACCGTCCTCAACAATGACTATGACCATAACTTATATATTGGAAAAAACCGCATAAAAATCCGTGCATGAAATTTTAAGCTCATCGCGAACAGACAGACGGACGCGGCGGAAAACTATTTTATAATATGTAGTGATGATTCTGAGTACGAATTACATTATTTGAGATATTAACTCAAATAAATAATGTTTGCAACCAAAAACCTTACAGGCTCTCTTTAGTTGTTCGAAGACAACAAAAACTCTTTTGACAAAACCCCATATCTCTCCCGCTGGGAGTTAAAAAGGTTGCACGTTTACCGAGACGTGGGTATCAGTAGTTCCGCCGCACCTCCGTAGTCTGTACCACAATACGTGAAATACGAGTAGCTAGGTAACTGGGTAAAAGGTGAGTGCTCTCACACAACGCGCTGGTACGATAACTGAGATCTACACTTTCCCAGCCTATTTAAATTAGATGTTATAAGTTTTAAATACAAATCTGTATTGTTATTGTATTCGTAATGTAGACGTTTGTATGTTTATCAAAAAATGGTAATTCTATGAAATACCTTTTATAATACAAGCTTCTGTTTAGTTCCACCTACCCCGATGTTTGTCTGTAATCAAATCTTGCAAGTTAAATTTGATCCACTTCCCGATTGAGTTGAAATTTTAGATATACCTTCAGTTATTTTTAATCAGTATCATTATTATCCAAAATGGCCGCCGTAACAAAATGGCGGCTTACATATTTTCGAGCAATAATATGGGTATCAAATGAAAGGGGTTTAAGTTATTGTTCTTGTTAATCAGTAATAAAAACTCGTAATAAAAAAACTTTTTAAATTAATCACTTGTTTATTAACTAACGAGGTTTGATTGCGGTTATTCTTTAGACTGATATAACTTCTTTATTTGTCAACCGATTATAATAAAACACACTAAATGTTATGTGAAGTTTACCACATAAAAAGACCCAAATCCGTTAAGACACGAAGTTTTATACCTTTTATAAAGTTAAAACTATTTCTACGTTTTTCTGCTACAGCAGAGTTAGAGGACACGCATAAAAGCATTTTTAATCCACTTTAAAAGAACTATCATGAATTGAATTTCATATTTGAAATTGTTTTGTTTATTTTTGAAACAGGTTTACAGTCCGTTTAAACTTTATTGTAACGCTTGCTCTTACAAATAAATTATAATGTTACTATTAGCTTTTCTATGATACAACGTTATTGCGCTTTGTATTCTGAAGACAACAAAAACTCTTTTACTTAAAAATAATAGCTAATCATTGAATACGATGAGTTAACATATTCTGGGTGTATGTATTTACGCCTTTATAAATATCTCACTATTGATCATAGTGCCTTCTCTTCACTAAAAAGCAATAGGAAAACAGTAAAAGTATTAAAATAACTATTATTTAGACCTCCACGCAGACGGTCATTAAAGAGTTCATCTCGCCCACTGTTATCATGCCTAAGGTTGTAGAATTCGACCTATGTAAACAGGACAGCTGTTTATGGGATTTTGATATCCTTTTCATTAAACTAAGGTAGGTAATTTCAATATACTAGAGTTTATTTACACCGGGAACGGCTTTAAAAACATTAACATGTTCGTATAAAATACAGAATTAACTTAAAATATGTAACCCAAATAAATGGTCATTACATCATACCAGTAGTAGTAAATAATTGGTTGCGATGATCGGGCATTCATTAAGCGTAAAATTATTCTGAGGCGCAGGCGCTGACACGGCAGGTGCGTTCCCTCTAGTCTTGTTCTGACTGTTACTATCGATGGGCAAATAGAGAAAAACAGTAGGCGGTGAGCGCTCAACCACGATGTATGTGCTCTTTAAGGGAAAACGGTCAGGTGTGAGACGCAACAATGTACACGTAGATTTTTCAACGTTATTAAAATATTTTTAAATTACAGAACTCTTTCCGAAAATGTATTATATCTTGATAAGATTTGTGCATAGATTGTAACTACTATTCATTACACTTTTAATAAAACATTCAATAAACTGAAAGAGTAATGTAAATGTTCAGTAGTGGACTGGTAAAGGTAACGATTCGTACTACAAATACTGCGGATCAAATAAAGGACTTTCCATTTAAAAGTTTTTTAAAAACTAGTGCGAAATAAAAAAAAACACAGATACCCGTTTCAGTTAGCTAGACTTTAACTTGAACCTTATTAACACATAGAAACGCACAATCTAAATGAATATTCAATACCAGTAAATTTTACGAGAATATGTAAATTATATTCCAGTACATTATAGGGGTTGTAAAATAATATTGCAGCTTTCTAACTTTGATCTCACGGAACCCTACAACAGAGCTTAATATTATGGCATAATTGCCAAGGGATGTCTCGAATAAATTACTAAAGATTACTTACTTGGCAGAAATCTTGTTCCTAGCCGAGAGTATGAAGGTTCTGGCTTTACGCGTATCATTATAAACAGTAGATATACTACACGATGCTTATCGTTACACGCAGCATTCAGCGCTTAAATGAATGGTTAGATGGTTCCCTTTGGAGGAAACATAAACAGGTACTTTAGACATACATTTACAAAGACAAAAAGGTTGTGATATCGGGCTGGAGAACATTAATCCGGTCTAATGATTGAATATTCAACAGGCATTCTGTTTGTAACGTTTTACGAAGTGTCTGTCTTTGGTAACTTTTTGTTGATAAATATATCAACGCTATTTTTTGGAATGATGAGGAAATTGTTTTTACCATAGTCGTCATTCACGCGAATGAAAGAGCACATCCCTAAGGATGATAACTATACATAAAATATTTGAAATAAATTTATTTAACGACTTATATCCTAAATAATAGTCATAATAAGTGGTTCACCACTTTAGACTAATCTTTATTTTTCTGAAAGATTTGAAAATCCAATATCAGTAAACACTCTTAATATTGTATAAAAGATTCTTGAGCTTTAAATGGGCACATCAAAACTAAGCTAATTGGTCACTAAATTCCAATATTACGGAGAAAATCTTTTTGAGCTTTAAAGCTGTACTAATTGGGCACTACCAATCATAAGAAGAAAAACTTAACTATTGAGCATTCAATTTCTTTCAATCTCAGTTTGCGGTAAATTTTCAAACTACAGAAACCTTACAAACATGTATTTTTGAATGGTGGAAATTGAATTCGATTAAACCTTAATTAAACACATTTATTATATTCTAATCTGTGTGGTGATGGATTATGAAAGCGGAGAGTCACCACCCCTATGTACCCCATTGTCGTAAGCGGCGACTATGGGAGCTAAATATGTAGGAAAACTCAAAAGATACCCTATATCAACTAGTCAGGCCAGGGTGATATAGTAGGCCAAAATCATTTTTCTAAGGATCGGCCTACGGCCAGCAGCGGACCTTAAAAGGCTGTTAACGTGAAAATGTGATTACATTCTGAAGTGAAATTAAGTCAATTCAGAATTGGGGAAAGCAGCGAATGATCAATATTGATAGCGACGGGATTAAGAAAAACTTTTCGTCTAAAGATAGGGTTTTTTCATAGTAACAAGCAAGATTCATTGCCAAGTCGAGGTTTTAAAATATTGATAAAAGTGATCCAACAAGAGTTGCGTAAACTCTACGATACTATAAGACCCTGTTTGTAGCCCATAATGTTCTAGAGTTCATTGAAACTACGCTCAAACATTACCTACTAATAGCAGTTCATATCTTCTCTATTAAGCTTTGAATGAAGCTGGTTTTGTTATTGTCGTTAAATATGAAAACGTATGCATTCAGAGGTAAAGTCAATGTAATTGATTTTAATATAACCGAGGATAATATTATCTAGGCAAAAAATTAATACCTATCATATCAGCTTCTTGCCTTATTAATTACTTACTAATAGCTTGTTAAATGCCAAATTCCTAGAGCAATCATATTTACACCATATTACATTTCATCAATGAATTTTAAACATCCGCGTGTTATGTTAAACCATTTCAAAACAAGTACATACAGTAGCAAGATAAAAACTACAACATTACAGGCGGAAAACCTAGATATTGTTCAAATATTTCTCAATTGCGCGCTACCGCAGGCGTAAACACACGATATAGCACTCTCGTGAACAGTGGATTTACATATACAGACAAACGGACACCGATATAATGGTTATGTTACACAAAGACACGACTATATCATCGTTGAAATTGTTGAGAAACTAGTGACAGACAACATCGGGAGTGACGAGCTCACAATAATTGACATAATGGTGTTATATTTACGACATGTTTATGGTTTACAACATGATATTTAATCTTAGTTTAGTGGTTAATATCACAATGAATTAACAAAATGTCTTCCTAAATTCAGTGCATCAACAGATTTTGAAAGTATGTTTTAAAGAGACTCCTCTATTATATGAATCGGTTGAAATAATGTCGACAAATTGGTATAAAATAACTAATTATTAAATTAAGATATGTTACTAGGCGTTATAAAGTCGAGTTTATTTACAGTTTACTAATTATTCTTATTACTATCTGGTAATTTTATTCTTAGCGTATTTTTATTTTACGTTATCTGTAACTAAATTAGATTCGATTAAATTAAATTAATCTTCATTATAAACTAAACACATAGATTTTTAATTAAAAGATGGCGGTCGACGATCCAAAATCGATAACATAGGTATTCATATAATCTCAATTCGATTTAATTAATTCGTTCGCTGATGTTAATAATTTAATATGGTGTTCCAGTAATTAATGTATATTAATATGGCCATTCAAGACTACTTTAACAGATAAGGTTTTTTTTCAATAATTAGTTACAGTCACAGCGACTATGAAGTAGACGAAGCCTAATATAACTAAATAAAACTTTTAATAATATCATGTGTAAACAATCGTAAACAGTTTTAAGGTAACCTGTATGGGAACAATGTTAAGCAATTTGAATTTGACCTGTTAATAGGCTGTAGATATGAAATACCGCAAATGTTGTTTAAAAATATAAAATTACCTATTAAAATATTAAAAGTTTTTTAGGAAGAGAATTGCGAATCCTCTGGACTGCCTCGTTGGTCTAGCGTTAAGCGTAAACGACTACAGATCAAGAGGTTTCGGGTTCGATTCCCGGCTCGGACTACTGTTGGGTTTTTCTTACAAGAAATTCTTAATAGCAGCCTGGAGTATGGAAGATGGCGGTATTTCCCGCCCGCCCCTCTGAGAGCACGTTAAGCCGTCGGTCCCGGTTGTTATGAACATCTATGGCAATCGTTATTTGGAAGTCAGTCCCCTCAAATATGCTGAAAATTAGTTCAACCTTCGAATTCAGTTCACCCTCAGGGTTTCGGAGGTCCGATGCCAGTCGCTCCGTGTTAAAACTAATATTCAGGTATAACTAGTTGAACTAGTAGCCAACCCCAAATCTTGGGAATAATAAAAGCTAGGAAGATTATGAATTGCAAGTCCTCCGATAGTATGCATTATTCATCACATTCTCTTGAGAATTGCAGTTGTGATTAGAGATTTTAAAAAGTAGCAACTTATGAAGACATCTCCCTGTAAAACATTTCGGTCAGCAATATTTATTAAAGGAATTCATGCCTTTGAATTTCATCACTATTTATATCCATCCATATCCATAATAACAATAACCCATAATGTCCCACTGCTGGCCGAGTGCGGGTTGGGGGCAGGTAAGACAACGTTGCGGCCACGTAATCTTGCCGTTGGATGTTTTTAAATCGCCCAAAGGCTTCCAGCTAAGCTTCACAACTGTTATCCTGTGATAAAAACGGGGACCAACTTCTTAACGTAAAATCAAAATCACGGAGACGCTTATAGTATCATGCCACCAGCAGTCACACATCCAGGTACTGACCGCGCTGTCGTTGCTTGCCCTCGGCGAAAGTTTCTAATCACCAAGGGCAACTGGGCTATGAGCGCATCACATCCATAATACCATACAAAATACAAATATTTGTGAACGTATCATTCGGCTGCAAGTAAAACATCCCACTTAAATTGTGAACTATGTAAAAGTAAAAGACTTTATCAAACGGTTTCAGAAGGCATAGTTACAAAGTATGATTAAACGTGATCTAAAGTTCAGCCAATTGATGAAAATTAATACATTTATTAGGCCATCAAAAGCGTAAGTAGAAGCTTTTGTGCCACTTACACAGTTTCAAAATTGCCTTCAATATCGGGACTGAACTTTATATCCCATATTGAGAACTGCACGGTCTAAGTACGTAAACATGAGTTTGCGGAATAATTTATGTGCATAGTAATTACATTTAAGACGTTTATTTCACCGTTAGTAATAACACTTACTAGCTTTCGCTGGCTCTTCGTTCGTTCGTTCTTCTTATGCCTCCAAGAATATGTGTACAAAGTTTCATTATAATCGGTTAAGTAAGTTTTCGCGTGAAAGCGTATTAAACAAACTTACTTTCACATTTATATTATAATAATGCTAGTCGACCCCAGCGATCTTCGTACCATATGCATTTTCATGAAAATTGTCTGAATTACCATAAAACTTATTTTAGTAAGCCTGTGTTAACTTTCTGCAGAGCCGCAGTGTATACGACTAAGCGGATTAAGAAAATATAACACCTCCGGTTTTCTATTATTTTTCTGTATACAAAACTTTACCTGACACTAACTAACACATAAAAAAACTATTTTGTGCAGTCGATCGAAAGTTATGCGCGTACATACATTTTTGTGATTCATTCATATACATATATATATGAGATTAAGATTACTTATACTTACTCTACTTGCTTACTCCTCTGTTTGATCAAAAAACTCGAATCTGAGCTTCAACCGTTTGCATTCACTGATTCTCGGAAAAATTTATAAATATTGTATAAAAAATAAAATGCAAAAAAGTGTATTGAATAAAATAATGCTGGCAATTAGATTAGTTATCTTGCTATGAATCTTGGCATGTTTTAGTCTGGTACGTTTTGGCTAACTAACGATTTACCGTAATACATACACGGTACATGTACACTGGAATTGCAAAAAGTACATTATACTCATTAGTCAAGTCTTTACACATGTGTTAAAAAAACCCAAATTGACGAATGCGTTTTGTTATTTTAAATTTGCAACTCCTCCAGTTTTCTTCTGAGTGATTTAGGTGTGGGTTCCAAGACAGTGTACCAAATTTTCCCTGGACCTTCCCGAGTGTTATAATAGTTGTTTAAGCTCACCTGCAATGTACAAAGCAGCAAAGATACTCTTTAAATAAAATACGCGATAAAAAATAGTAAAAAAAAATGCCATGGCAAACATTCGGTAACGATGACGCGAGTTCCACGATTTTCTTCATCCCAAAAGTGATCAACGTGCCTAAAGAAGTATTATTTCAACAATAAAATTGTATTTCTTGTAATGATTGAATTGCCTGTAATCTTGTAATTGGGTTTTTGAAACCCACATCTCTCAAAGGTCACACACTTGTCCGTCTTCTGTCAAATGAGAGATATACACAATTTGTACGTCCGTGCCTTTGACCTTCAATCTCACTAGCAATTCACGGTTGTTCTTAACATATGATATAATTTGGTATGTACAACTATACAGTTGTACATACCAAATTATGTATCTATTGTCCACATGATAAAATTAAGTATCTACTTGCATTATAATCTATATTAGTAAATATGAATCTCCGAAATGTATGTACGCGCATAACTTCCGATTGGCAGCACCAAATTGGATAATTCTTTTTTCTGTGCGTTCGGTATTGTTAGGACAAGGTTTATATAGAAGAAAATTAAAAGATAACCTTAATTTCTTTTCACTGCCTGTACGAAACTGAAGCGGGCATAATAACTAAAATAAGTTTTTCAGAAATTTAGAAAATATTTACTAAATAAAAACATGCCAGTATGAAGTTTGCCGGTAAAATAAAGTTTGAACAGTTGATACAGTTTTCATTTTAAAAGTAACGGAATACATTTTAGGTTTCAGTATTTAAATTTATTATTATATGTTTTGCATTTATAATAAAGGCATGCATTTACATTGACCCAATAATGAAACTGTAGGTGATAGTTCAACCGGTTTTACCTAAAATACGTTTGCTTCGTTTATTGAAAAAAATGTTCGTTGGTCTCGTACCCTATTGTCACAGAGACCAAGCTATATTTACAGGACTGTAAGAATATTCCTGTGTCGCAGGGGCTTTACCGATATACATGAAACGGACTCAAATAATACCCAAACTCATAAGAACAAACTATGGATCACATAAAGTGGTGTTTCATGTGGGGTTTGAACTCCAATACTCAGCGCTGTAGAAATCAACAAGGTGAGCGCTTAAACTACCGTGCAGTCAATTCAAAGACATGTAAATGCCTACATAGGTAAACGTATACGTATGGTACGTGATAACATTATTTCTTAAAAGTTATATGTTGTGTATAGTTCGCAGCAAAGATTGTAGAGATCAGACCTTAAATACTAGATCTAGTACTAATTTTAATTTATTGACAGAATAATATCCACTAACCTCATTACAAGGACCATTATCTATCTACATAAATACAAATGAATCACAAAAATGTATGTACGCGCATCACTTTAGATCGACTGCACCAACTTGGATAATTCTTATTTTAAGTGTTTTTTATTGTCAGGACAAGGTTTGTATGGGAAAAAAATAAAAGAAAACCGGAGGTGGTATATTTTTAGGTCCACTTAGTCCTATACACTGTGGAACTGCAGAAAGTTAAGGCGAACTTAAAGAAAGGTTACAACTTACTATAAGAAGTTTTTCAGTAATTTAGAACATATTCACGAAAATAAATATGGTGGTACGAAGTTCACCGGGTTAGCTAGTAATTGATAAAACGAAAATATATCCATCATTTTTTTATCAAAACTAATTCTCTTAAGATTGTTCCATACCTTAACTAAATCTCTAATAATAGTGTATTTACTTTACGTACATAAAGAACGATACGTACTTCGATGAGAACACCTGCGTTCTAAGAGCTCACATTAAACAGACATCTCTGACAAATAATTTTTTTTTCGCGAAACTATTTGTCACGACGCTACCAACGAGAATTGTCAATATTTAGTCGACCGTAAGTACCTACAGTTTACTTAAGAACCAACCTAAGAGGCGCCTCTAGCCCACCATAAAACGCCCACAACACACCATGTATACTATCATTCTTTTACTTAATTATGGAAAAATTTACTTTTAACGAATCCTGTATTCGCAATAAATTATCATCTTATTAAGATATACGTACTAGCAGACACGTGATTATTAGAAAACCTTGAATATACGTTACTTATTCGATCAAAAGTAAAGAAAAGAAATCGTAAATAAAAATCTGATAGTTGAAAATTTTACTATTTTGTTACAGAAGTTTAAATTTTTCAAGGTAATGAGAACCTAATTCCATATCTAGAATGCACATATTTAAACGGGCCAACATGTGGCTTATAAGAAAACTCTCATGCGTACCATTTGCAATGGGACAAATTTATTCGTCGAAGCCGTCAACCGATATTGTATGATATCGGTTCATCGCACTCCACACTTTAATAGCCGGACAGAATTACCTGTATGTGCTTAGCTGTACTTACACTGGGCACAAAATAACATCGGAGTGTGTTGACCCCCTAGGATAGTTTCTGTATAAGGTTACACTTTAGTTATGTTGTGAAACTCCACAAGGGTGCTACTTAACCTACCGTACGTGAAATCTCAATAGCCTATCACAGAAGGGGAAAAGCTAATTATACTTCTACCTATTAAACTGGTTATATTACTGAACCTTTTTTTTACTCGATCGGAATTTACCTAAAGTATGCTATTATACCTAGTTAATAATACTTTTCGATAACAGCCAACCGTAACTTGCAGGCGCTATTTACATACTACAGCATAAACGAAATTAATTTTAGCTGCATTATACACTAATTTGTTTTTGAAACAAAATATATTATAGGTATACAAAAACATAGATAAATTTAAAATAATGGAATTTAAAGCATTCATTGACACTTAAATAAGTTAGTCTTTGGTAGATTTAATCCCGAGAAAGTTTCCTTAGACAAGGTCGTATCTCTTTATTCATTATGTTAGAGTGATTTAACAAATCTTCATAAACAATCACAAGTTTCTACCATGAAAAACGTATTAAAAATTAAATTAATATATTAAAAGAAACATGATGAAATTAAATAGGATCATGGACGGTCGTTTACATATGTAACAATTTCTTGTATCTCTAAGCTTCTGCTACGTGTCCACAAGTGACATCACATATGTATATCAAATCAAAATAAAAAGTAATCAAAAGAATTGTAGAGTGGATGGCGCTTGAAAGATTGAATCTATTCTCCAAGAACATAAAAGCATGCTATCCATTTCTATACGCAATAGCATAAGAAAAAGTATACAAAAAGTATTGACTGCGGAACGCGTCCGATCTTATTAGAGAAACGGCCGACAGCCAAACTAGTTTTACAGTTACCACAAGACGATTCGATTCTGCAACGATACGTCGTCGAAGGTCGAGGGAACTCGAGCGCGACCAATTCCAAATTCGTTCTAGAACTCCACGACAACTCCAGACATCTAGCAAATAATGCTGCTGGACTGCGGATCGTGACATCGGAGATAATTCGATGCACAAATGTACCACCGACAAGGTCATCGAAAAACAGTTTCTAAAGACACTCATTTCATGGTCTGTAACAGTTTTAAAATGGAATTATCCAAGTTTTCATCAGTTTAACAGATAAGGTAAACAGAAAAACTTAAGTTTCTAGGCAGATTAACGCTGTCTTATTGAAATAAAAACGTGAATTGTAAAATTCTGTCCTTTAGTACTAAATCTAGTAATTTACTTACTTTAATAAGGACTATTACTCTGTAGTAGAATCATATTCAGGATCATAAAATGAAATCATTAGCCTATTGACTGACACGGGTCTCTCTCATCGGCCATCTAACTCTAATCGATTTTGGAAAAAAATATTGATTGATTAAAAATATAATAAGAATGTTTTGGAATCACACACAATTTTACTCAACTTCTTTAAGTTGAGTAAAATTGTGTGAGCATTGTTGTAGAATGTAGTGAAATATGTTACTTATCGCCCATTCCTTTCGTTTTCTTCTCTTTTCTTATTTTTCCTTAGTCATTGCTTAATCGTAATTTAGTTCTTTGCTTTTAAAACAGTGGTTTAATTGCATGACGTCATTTATGTTTCACCAATGCAGTGTTATTTTAAGGGGATACCATGAGTTTGTTCGCTCGATTTCACATTTGGAAACGGCAGACATAGTTTCTATCAATTTATTTCAAAATATTTAGAAAAATGATAATATACATATATAATAATGATAATATTTTAAATAATTTTTTCATTATTATTTCATTATTGTTGAGGAAACTTTTTTTTGATTTCTTAATTGCAATATTATAAAAGATTTTATAAAACAAAATAATTTTGAATTACTAGTGATCGATATAATGAAATAAGGTTATTATTTTTTCTTTCTATAATAAGTTCTTGTTGGGTACCTGTTGTTGATATGTTTCACTAACGATTTTATGAAAATATCTTAGTAAATTACATTGAAAGATACACACACACTTATAAATATGCCTACCGGTGTAGAATCGTATCGTTTTCTCTAATCTGCGCACAATAAAATATTATTTGGGGAACCAATTTTGTCACAATGATTTGCTTTTATCATTCAATAATACGAGGTGACCTAATAGTATGTGACACGAAATAGTTACTACATATTATGCATCTTATCTCATTAACATAGAAATTAAGTAATACGTTTGACGTTCAATTAAAACAGAAGTTTCTATAATGGAGAAGTCCCACTGCACTCATACACACACCTAAATATGAGAGGGATAAATATTTTAGCACTGTAAACAAAGATATACAAAATACTAACGAATATAAGTAAGTAGGTAGGTACAGTAGTAGGTACATGCTTCATGCACTAACAAGTAATAAGTTTATAACGCTCTGCATTGCATATTTTCAAGGTATTTCAGTTCTCACGGTACATTGTTCTCAAATGTTTTAATGAGTTTATTCAATTTTCAACTCACTACCTTCATCTCCGTCCTTAGGTTTTGATTGTAGAGCACTATGTACGTTTTACCTGCATTTCGACTTAGTTTTTTAAAACTTTATGTTTCCCGTCAACAATAAAGCATCCTTCATGATGTAGATATCATGTTTCTTATTTTCTTGTTAAGTGGCAATTGCGAATACAGATTGACAAATTTGCACAGTTTAATTATATTTTATGATATAAGCTATATTTATTTCTTACAATTTTTAGACGCCTATGAAAAATTACACAAGTGATTTGTTCATAAATACACATTTACTATCTCCATTCAATAACACTATACCGTAAACTCACCTTCGCCGAACAGAAACACGTTTATCGTCCAAACACTTCTGTTTATCGACACTACACTTTTGACAGATTTGTTAATTTGTCATTTCGATTGCACACGCATGAATTAACCAATTTACACAATGACGTATTAGTTTAGCACCACAATAACTTAGATGATTGAACAATAAAACAATTAGGGAGACACAAAGTACACTCAATAATTAACACTTGCATCCAAAGCACACAACACATTAACACTCGCGTTTTAAAAATATATATATATTTTAAATATTTAACTGCGAAGAAACAAAGTCGTTCGATATAATTTCGTAGCGCGCGAAAAGTGCGGCGAAAGCTAAAGTCATGCGCGCGCGACGCGCGTGCTTTGCCCGCATGTGCCGACAGCTGACTGAATCGCAATTCAAAACAACGCTGCAAGCTACCAATTTTTCGCTAACGACCTTTAATAGACGAAAATCTCTATACAAACTGATGATAGATCTTTACTAACAAAAGAATGACCTTAAAGATATATTCATTACGATGTGTCGTGAAACCATAGACCCTTTTAATAGATAAAATCAAGTAATTTTGTCGACAACATTACACTGTCGAAAAACTAGAAAGGAGACTTGACTCACTAAAAATATGTTGTACCGATAAATAACAATTCTAATTTGAAGATATACAAGATGGCAGCAAATGCCCTTTATTAGATTTAATTATTGTTGTAAAATGTATTATTCAACAATCCATTTAGAACTCGCTCTAGGCTCCTACAACGCTAATGACATTGAATTTGCTATCTGGAATCGCTTCCTGTATATAGAATACGACGGAAAGGTGGGCCTAGATGTGCCTGTTCTGGACATAAGTTTAGTATGGTGTACGTAGGCAGCCTAGTAATGTGTAATAAATTGTAAAGATTCGCTTCTCTCACTGCAGGTAGATGTGATTTATGTACGGCACTGTGTCGAATTAACAATTACCACCTTTATGGTAACGTTAACCGAATAAAACCGTTATTGTGCTCTTACGTGGGATTTGAACAAAGACATGACTCTATTATATTGTAGTCTGTGCTCTTTTGCAAGTAATAATTTAATAGAAGAATGATTTAACATCGATAGTATAATTGAATTGATATGGCCATAAATTGGCAAACCTTTGGAATTAATGTATTTGTATAAATTGTGTAAGTTTGACATACAAACATAAACTTTGGTGCATTGGGAGCGTACCTATTGCATATGCTCACTTAAAATTCCAGGAGTGCATAATATTTGTTTCAAAGCTGTTTGAATCATCTTAGCATCGACACTTTAATATCTAATACAAATATCTAATATAATATCTATTGGATGGATGGATTTACAATTTTAAAAGACTTGATTTCTGTGTTCTTAATTCTCCCTTCAACCAGAATCTACCGATACTTTAACTGACCAAAAATTTCGCGATAGTGCGACGTGCTTTGGATGAAAATACAGCATATGTGGTTATCTTCTCCGCACGGCACAACCGTATCCACTGAAGCTACGAACTAAGAAGTGTAAAAAGTAACTAAAAAAGCTATTTTAGTTACTTTTTACACTTTTTATATTGAGAAACATGTAATCTCTTCGTCTAATCGTCTTCCCTTCGCTTTGGCGTAGTACGGGCTTAGGAAACAGCAACATCAATCTCTCGCTGAGTGAGATTCAATGGCTTAAAGTGTATATTTGAATACTTAATATTTAAATGTATTAGCACATTTGTAACGTTTTCGAAACCTCATGTTACTATTTTTTAAAGTTAATGTAAAATACAGCTACCATCACATGGGGAAGACTAGTAGAATTCGTTTGGTAGGTATAAAAGAGTACCGATGTGGTAATTAGTAAAAGTAGTAAGTTTTTTAGTACAGACAAGACAATTTCTTAAAACCAAGTACTACTAATTACTACTAAACTCCCTTGCAAAGCAGAGGCCTGTGTCCAGCAGTGGACCGTTAAAGACTGTTGATGATGATGATGATGATGAATTACTACTACGTGAAATAAAAGGTTATTTTATTTTTTTTTATATTTGAGCTGCCAAAATGACTCTGCCCTGCCTGATGGAAAGCATGAGCAGAATCCAAGAGTGGTGGTCACCATCCTCAATGCGAAAAAGAACAATGCAGCATGGTGACCCACACTATGGCGGCCTGGGGGGAAGGGGGATGGTGAGGGGAATAGGGGGCGTTGGATTGGGGTATGGGCCTCCGGTATCCTCACTCACTCGATGAAACACAGCGTAAGCGCTGTTTCACACCGGTTTTCTGTGAGGCCGTGGTATCACTCCGGTCGAGCCGGCCCATTCATGCCGAAGCGTGGCTCTCCCACGGTAGGTTATTCCACACCTTTGCCTTTACGCGTGGAAATCTCATCTTTCCATGGGGCTTTGCCGTGAGAGGATGACGTGCGTATCGATCCGACTAAAACAACACGGAGTGAAACTACCACTGAAATTGGTGGAATCCAGGAATAGCTAAAAACATCGGATCTTCTCCTATCGCGAGCGCCCTCAAAAGTATCAGCAAACACTCCAGCTGCAGCGAGATTTATTGAACACGGCGTGTTAATCGCATGTGGCTCTAGCCACTTACAAAGTTTTAGAAGAGGGCGGCTTCATTGAATCCTTACATAATCAGGTGAAAATATGGTTTAGGCTCCGACAACCTTACTCACATATGTCTAAAGCAGCAAAAGAATTTCTTTACCCTGTTTTTCTGTGAGGCCGTCTTGGCCTGGTATCAACCAGTTATTTTTTTAAATATTTCTATTATCTAGGTTTATTATGGAAATAAACAGATACAAGATTAAATATTGTTTTCTATTTCGTGTCTGTATTTTACACATTATCCAAAACAGTTTCCACCATTTATTAGTTCTTTTAGCGCCAAACTTCGTGATTAATATCTTAAATTTGAGTAGAGAGACGTGAAACATATCTATGGAATTACTATAATTGTAAGTACAAATAATAATAATAAACGGATGGCAGTAACTTAAAATTTATGAATCATTTAAATGATAACATAACAAAATTCACAACATAAACATATAATTAACTTGCAGGTGATTGCGTTACGGTATACGATAGATATGCGAATAGAAATGCACTTAAAACCTGACGACTTAGGAAAATTGGATTAAATAAAGATAGTGTTTTTTAATTAAAAATGTTATAAAGTAATATTGTCATTCTTAACGAAGTCCTTAAAGTAAAATTTGTGACAATTATTAAATACCTAATAACTATGCGTTTATTTAGGTATATTTTTATTTTAAAAAGACAACTTTCGCACTCCCGTATATTCCGGTGTCGTAGCGGACTTTATTAACATACATGAAAAGGGCACAAAGTGCACCCATTCTCGGAACAATAATTTGTAGACCACAGTGTTTTCTTATTTGAACTCACGATATTCAGAGCAGTAGAAAACGGCGAAGTGACCACTTAAACTACTACACCATTCATTCAGTCGCATTTCTTGGTGCAGACAAAAGTATGTTTTAGGTTGGTAAATGAAGTCCTAATCATATTGGCATTGTGTGACCGTACGAGTTACCACGCCGGTCAATCCGTATATGTTTAAAAATATTGATATTTTTAAACATATAGCCAATACAACAATATAATTGTACGTAAACATGTAAATGTAAATGTAACATAGTGCAGTGCACTGTGCATATGCATGTATCTAATGTATGGGTGTAATGTGTACAGTATTGTGTACAGGCATATTGCATATAGTGGTTTAACTGAGTCCACAGACAAACTGTTTAAAACAGTTTTGTGGACCTATGTTTTAGATTAAGATTTAACTATTGTGAACAATAAATTTTAAATAAAAAAAATCCGATCCTTATCAACAGAAGCATGTTTCTCACGGTTGCTTAATATTATAGTTATCCCTTATTTTATCGGAAAATTAACTAAGTAGGTGTTTAAAACTGAAATTCACTCACTAAATGTTAAGTACGTCTTTTCTAATATGTTTGTTTTGTAATTTAAGTATGTACTTACAAATCTGTTTGTAATCAAAGATGATATGAACAAGAATTAAATGATACTTTATATATATTTCTGAATACAGGTCCATATTCTTGAAAATCCAACATTTTTAACAATATTAGACTTTGCTTTTAAATTTTATAATTTACAGGCAGTGGTGGATTTACCACTAGGCTAAGTAGGCTGCAGCCTAGGTCGGCAAATTTTAGGAGGCGGCAAATTTAGACGTTTTTTTTTCATACAGAAATAAAAAATACCTTATTTTTAATATAAACGAAAAAGAAGTCTTGACAATTTAACAATAAAGAAAGAATGTAATGAGCAGTGTACCAAATTTCTCTAGTTTAATACCATTTGAAAAATTACTAAACGCTTGGTGAAATATATCTTTATAAATATGGGTTTTTAAAACAGTTCAATAGCAGTTCAATATTACAATTTAAATTAATGATTTTGACTAACATTTTTTTAATCACGACTAGAACGCGGCGCCTCTCCCGTTTCACCGGACGGCGGTAGATTAGGTTCAAGTAAATTTTTTTATCCCTTTCCGCCGCCTCTTTCTGCGCGATGTGATCTTCGCAGAAGGTAAAACATCTGCCGCTACCACAGTTCATAGTGCATAACACATTTGGCAGTGAGAAAGATGCTCTCCGATAACAGTAATTAGTATTCAACGCTTCGATGCCCAAGCACTTGTATAGGGAATCAGCTGAGTACACTGGACAAGTGGGATTCAACTCACTCCTAGTAACTTCGTGCAGCTAATTCCCGAAGCAACCATGGCCAGAAAGAACCTGCGTTAAGAACCCGGAACGATTAAGACGCCATAAGGTGAATCACGACGGGACTCAGGAAATGTACTTAAGTTTTTGTATAGGGCTACCATTAAGTCCATCGCCCGATCACCAGAGAGTCATCCTTTAAAGTTCACCCCTAGGGCAATAACTTAACTGTCAATGGCAAAACAGATTACACCCAGCCCGCATGGGAAGTCTCCTGCAGGGCATCAGCACTCTCAATTCCACAGAAGGTTGCCGAAAACAAAAACCCCAACATTCCTTATTAGAGCGTGGTTTTAATCGGTCTGAATATTACATAAGTACATCACCGGTCGTCCGGTAGGCTAGTAGGTCCTGAATCATCTGAATGTATTTCAATTCAACACTGAAGAAAAAATCAACTTTGTTGGTATTCGCATGAGCACTAAAATAACTATCGACAGGGTTGGTTGACGCCTAGGACCAATACACGGGTCGTTTGATCTGGGGGCAGTGGCCTTGCAACGAATTCGTAGGGCAGTTGCCCCTACTGCCGCATCCGTGTCGAGTGGAACATCATACACGTTCTTCTCATCGATTCTGGACAAAGAGACCGACGGCGACATATGTTCCACCTGTGTTGTACGGAAACGCCTCCAACCACTTTCAGCTCCTGTTAAAAGAGGTTGAAAGCGACAGCTACGAAGATAATTGTAAATCTGTGCAATTAGAGGGATAATATTGGATGAGCCACAATTAAGACAGAATCCCCTCCCCCTGCCAACCTCAAAAAACGTGCAGCTTTATTCGGTTCGATTTCAACACACTACACGCAAACCCACAAGAATAACAGCCTAAAAATCCACACATAAAAAAGGGTATTGAATTGCAGGATGTAGAAGGGGCGGCAAAAGTTAAATAGCCTACTGGCGACATATATGTAAATCCGCTACTGATTACCTGTACAATTTATACACATTATAACCATCTTTTACAGTGTTGTTTCGATATAAACGGCGTACAAAAAGGTGTTTATTAAGTACTTAACATTAAATCCGATCCAATATAACATATTATATCGGATATTATCGACCGGATTGGAGAAACTAATAAGTGGAATTTCAAAGAATTCTGATCGTCAAAAGTCATGCGTATGAAGATATATTTGTAAAACCCTTCAAGTAAAACTATACTTCTTGTATTTTATAACAATCGACTCCTACACGTGATCTGTATGTCTTACAGGAAGCTAAAACCTATTCAAAGAGAAACACTATCATTTACACGGTTAACGTATATGGTAAATACATTTTACATAATGAAAATAACAATACGCAGACTATTAGAACTTTAGTGCCATCTATCGAATTCAGACCGAAGTACGGAGTAACTGTTCGCCTGTATCACGATAGAACCTAACTTAAACATTCCGCAGATTAGCAATCATAATAGAGATACGCGTCGAACAGCAACCGTTGAGCCGCAGCCAACCAAACAACATCTCACCTAATTGGAAAAATCTCCCTTTGCGATAACGGCAAGGCACTTTTTCCTTCAAAGTGGTATCCCTGACATGATTGGGATCAGCTTTTAAGAAGCACTCCAGCTCCACTCCAGTCATCGCCACGATAGTTACACATAGCTATATTATAATTATGTGGAGGAATATAAAGTGGGTAGTTTTAGTACAAATTCCATTACACAAGCATTATTTAGAATATTTATATTTTTCACACAATGGCAAATAACAAATTATACAGTTTAATGTAAATAGTTTAATGTAAATAGAAATACTTTTACAAAAGTTGCAAGAAACCTTATTATTTAATACGACTTTGTATGACTTAAGTTTGAGCTGCTAAATACATTTGTAATTAATATAATTTTAGATTCTAGGAAACTAATTAATTTATAAAAAAACCTTAAAATTAATTCTTACCAAAAAGCTATACTTGTCAATTTAATAAAACTTTGATTTTGAATGGAATGAATTTTAATACTTATGCTAGCTACACACGGTAGTGTGTACCCGACATGTTTACAGTTACATCCGTCAGGTAAGGACCTGGACAATACAATGAGTTGTACAATATACACGCCCTGTTTTACCTATAAAGTTCAACAGTACAGGCTAACCTGTCAGGTATATGTACCCTAACGCGTATGGCTACCTTTAAGAAACCTTTAAATGACCTCGACTCAGCTCAAGCTTACCTGACGGTTGTTATGATGCAGGTAAACCTGTAAGGCATACCCTACCGTGCATAGCTATCTTTAAGGACGGTAATTGAAACCAGTCATGGAGACACATACTTAGCAAGTATTCATATTTCTTTTTTATGAAATGCAATAACTCAAATGCGTTTGTACAAAATCCCGACTTTTTCTTATACTACCTTAGATTAATAATACATTTATATCATTATATTAGGACATATTTATTATTACATAGGTACATATTGAGGATAAATTTTTTCAGGCACTATTTGTTAACACGGCGTATATCGTAACTAATTTATATTTTCGTTGTATATTATATACTTATTCACAGTCATATATATTCTAACCAATCCTCAGACAATACAATGATAGTTTACATTTTTTTTCTAATCAATTCATCCCTTTATCTCACAAAGGTATTTATCTAATGTTTGTTACGCGATAGACGCCTCAATATAAAATATGGACTAATAAATTTCCATTAGGTACCTCTACATACTTTAAAAAAAATATATTGGTTTTGAAAGTATTGTTATTATGTGATGATTTGATACTTTTTACATGAAAAAGAAACTTTTAAATGCAACTCTTATTTACTCTTCTTAAATAAAAAATATGAAGGCTTTAAAAGAAAGTAATCTAACTACTAATACGATTTCGTTACGGATTCAAAGACAGTTTAAATTTTCCTGGGATTACTTGAGTCTCATCTTGATATTCAGGAGTTACAGTGGTGAGCGTGTAAAAGGGGTTAGTTATGAGCGTGTAAATGCAGCCAAATGAATATTGATTCATTCTGACACATGATCACAACTGATTGACTTATTCTATACAGCGGTCACTTCCCAATAATAATGGTGAAGGCTAGTTTGGTTTTACTGAAGTTAAGATGAACGTTTGAGTTTTTCAGGTCTATTACGTAAGTCAATCCACTAATATTTAGTAAATTCAATACGACATAAATGTATTGATATTTTTCTTAACAACTTTCCTTAACTCGTACAGTTAAAACGAATACCCTTGGTCGTTTATTTTTAGGGTTCCGTATCCAAATGGTGAAATGGGACCTTATTACTAATACTTCGATATCGATCGATACTATCCATCTACCCGTTCGTCTGTCTTCAGGCTGCATCATGATAGTTTCAGTTTAAATTTCCAGAGATGATGTATTTCTGTTGCCATCTTAACAACAAATAGTAAAAAACAAAATAAAATAAATATTTATGAGGGCTCCCACATAACAAACCTGATTTTTTTACTCGTTTTTGCTCGATATTGATAACGGCAACAGGTAGACGCTTAAAATGATGAACGCTTTAGATGATGGTACGGAACACTTCCTGCGCTGGTCTGACTCGCACTTGGCCGATTCTTATTGTTAATTGTTTTTCACGTAATTAAATTGTATACTTACATCTTTAGCATATATGAGCTTGAATCGATTCGGAATATATTTACAATAAAGCAGGAATCTATATAAATAAAAATGAATCATAGAAATGTATGTACGCGCATAACTTATGGTCGTCTGTACCAAATTGGATGATTCATATTTTTATGTGTTTGTTATTGTCAGTACAAGGTTTGTATAAAAGAAAATTATAAGGAAACCAAACGGGTTACATTTTCTTAGCCCGTGACTGTACACTAGCCGTGGAAACCTGATGCGTACATAAATGCTAAAACAATTTTTTCGGAAACTTACGTATCTATGGCGGTGAGAAATTCGCCGGGTCAGTTAGCATACATATAAAAAAGGTTGTATTTTATTGAGAAACCTTCATTATACTATAACATTAAAGAAATAATGGTATACATATAATTAATCAAGTTAGACGATACAAAAGGAATTTTATATAATAAACGTTTCTCGGTTTTTTTTTGGTTATAATGAGATATTGGTATTTTAAAACATTTTAATTTAGAACAGAACCGATAAATAAATATAATTTTCCACGAGTGTCTTGTCTATTTTCGTATATTTTAATCATTTAGGCAAAACTATTGTCGACAACCAGACTAAAAAAACTATTAACACACTGTGTATATCTTAAAAACTACAAAATAGTTATGGCATGTAAGTGATTTTCATTTGATTATTGATTATTCATTTACACTTTATCACCTCACATTACTATAAAAATAGATACTTGCAGAGATTACATAATAATTTTTACGACTTAATAGCGATGGATCAGATCTCTGATCGAGACCAACGTCTTTGATAGGCTACAAAGAGATTTTTGAAGCAAGTTCCTTTCTAGCCGACTAACCTATTTAGTAGTAGTAATTTAAACTTGCATCAAGAAATAATCCCATGTTACTTGCCTACGTTAGCCTAGATACAAACGTATTCACGTCTAATCTATTTAAACAATCGGTAATGCCTAGCCGTAAACGATTTTAGCAAACGATAAATTGGTAGCCAATTTGACAGGAATGAGTTGATCGCTCGTTCTACAATGTACTTTGAAAAAAAAACCTCTACTTTAGTCTATAGTTTTACCATGAACATTCGTTCGTTCTGTTTTCTTATTTTGACCACGGACTTAACACTGAGTGATATCATTCCCATAAACTCCATTAGTTTTCTAATACGTTTACGTTTGTAGTATATCATATTGACTAAGCCTGCAGTTAACAGACTTTTCGCTAATTTTAATCTATAATCCGTTACCCATTATAAAACAATCATTTCTATGGAATTCTTAGCTAATAAATACCAAGGTACTCTTAAAGCGCATAATAAAATTGAGCGCAAAGTCCACAAACAACTTTTCATATAACATTAAACAAAAGATAGTAATAGAATTACTAAAGTATTGAATTAAACGGCTAACGTCATCAACAACCCATAACGTCCCACTGCTGGGCTCGGGTCTCCTCTCAGGAGAGGGTTAAGGCCATACGTCCCCACGCTGGCCAAGTGCGGGTTGGGGACNAAATAATATATAAATAAAATATAGCCCACTTAGGAACTGTATCATATCTTTATGTAAAGGAAATCTAAATAGGTTTCTCCCTAATGTAGATCTTCCTATGTTTGATTTCGTCTAAGCATCCTAGATTTTGGCAGCAATATGTCCCAGAATATTATTATAATCCCGTATATCATACTTCGATTGTCCATGAGGTCCACAATACATCATACGATCCTTCGATCTTATTAAAGTATCAGTATTCGTAATCCCAGTGCGGAAAATTTGTCGCTAGGGACAAACGAACATTGTCGTGTCGTGAGCTACAAAAGTTGCTAGATTTGTTGTTGTTTGGTTCCAAAGTTTGTTTTTTGACCGCTACAATAAGAAATAGATCGTAATCAATGTATGAGATTATCTGGTTTAGGGTACATTTATAATCAGTAAAAAGAGAGTGGTAATGTTATTTAATAGTTGACCTGAGTTGAGAAATAAAATCATTGCTTTTAACTCATTCATTTGGCTTAGTTCTTGTAAGTACAAGAGGCGTGCTTTAAATGCTTCTTTTCGTTTATATCCAGGAGATTTTAGCCGGGAAGGACTTAAGTTTATTTTATGTGTCGAACTTGTTTGTTTTAACTTCTGAATTATAAGTTTCTAAGGACGGAGGCTCTTGCTATCAGATAATTCGTCTACCTGCTATACTATAACAATTCTCTGTTAATATCTATCATAGAAACTAATCTTTAAATATCTCAATACTGATTACAATTAACTTTAATAAAGGACATTTTCCACGGACACGTCCAACTTCAAAAACAAAATCTTTGAATAATACTCACTTTGATCGATTACCCACAAAGTTGCCACAAAAAGCATTGCCCACATCATTAAACCCCCAATGTCCTACTTCCACCAGCCATTGTAATCATATAACAATATTCAAAATGTCATTAATTCGTTCTGATTACATCGCGGTTATACTCCGGGTCCTATAACGCGTTCAACCCACATTTGTTATCGGATTCAACAATGCGCAACCAAGGTGTTTGTACGCTCGACACGAAGGATAAATGTTTATTTAATATTTTAAATTTTTTTTTTGTGAAGGAGAATATTCGATATTTTCATCGCCTTTCAACAAGGAAGTAATTTCAAAGATGTTTATTTTAACTTTACCTTAATCAGCTCGTGTTCAGATCAGTCCATGACATTGATTGCCTCGGTGGCGCAGTGGTAGCGTACGCGACTGCTGTCCATGAGCTCTCGGATTCGAATCCTGGGTCGGATAAAATGTTTGTATGATCTGCAAATATTTGTTTCGTCGTTTGGGTATTTTCTATGTATAATATGTACGTATTTACAAAAAAAGTATATATGATTTCATATCAGTTGTCTAGTACCCATAACATAAGCTCTGCTCAGTTTGGGACTAGATGCCGTTAGATAGATAGATAGAGTGTTAGATATCCGAAATGTTCATTTAAAAAAAAATCAGTTGCTACTTTCAATAGTGGTCAATATCACGAAAAGTTTCATGAAGCTTTTTGAGGTTTCCAATAAAAAAAAATACATAGCAGTTAATTTTAATGGGTGTCAGTTGCAGAATGTGTATACTATGAGAATTCTAGCAAACTTTTGAAATATAAGAAATAAAACTATATGTTATGCTGCAATCACGTGTGTAGCTAGAACAAGAGAATTTGATTTTAAAATACAAATTTAAATAAGAGGATATGTTTTAAAAGGCAACTTTATGAGCCTGATAGTAGTCATATTGCATAATAATGAGTATGTCGTGTTCTCAACGTTGATCGCATAATTCCATATGATATGAGATTTAAAATGAGATATTGGATATTTTCTCAAACTAGTTTGACCAAGTAATGATGGTAGGCTATCAAATCTCCTGTGCACCTGATGGCAGATTTAAAAATAACTACAGTAAAAAAATGTTTGTTTTTAATTATACTTTCATATACTATTCTTAAATCCTTAAAAAATACTATAACTACACAGACGGCGCAATGTTATAAGCAGTCGCCACATCGTTTTCTACAGCTCTGAGTGTTGTGGGTTCAAATCATATGGGACACTACTTTTTGCTGTCCACAAATTGTTGTTCTGAGTCTGTGTTCTCTGAGTCAGTTTTACACATGTTTTTAAAGTCGTAGATGATATCGTTAAAGGTGTGAAAAAACAGAAATATTAATGTTTTTCTCTTTTTTTAAATTCGATTTCAGTGTGCGGAGAGTGGCATTCGCTCTCCACCCGAAGAGGTACGCGAGTGGCGTGAAGCCGCCCGTCGAGCCACGATGGTTCAGTGGTCGTCGCGGCTGAAAGCTCCACGTGCTGACTTCACAACCGTGGAGGCGCTCCAGCCGGTCATCCTCGAGTGGGCAGCCAACTGACGCAGGTGCTCTCAGGGCACGGTTGCTTTGGGAAGTACCTGCACTCGGTCGCCTGGAGGGAATTGAGTCCCGCCTGCCACTATTGCAACTGCAGCGAGGACTCGGCCCAGCACACGTTGGCGGTGTGCCCCACTTGGGCCAAGTGCCAAGTCCGCACTGCAGTCATCGGTGAAGATCTCTCGCTGCCCGCCGTCGTACGCTCCATAGCCGGTGGTTAGAGCAGTTTCACCGCAGACGCGACCTCCTGCTAGGAAGTTATCTCGTGGAAGGAGGCGGCAGAGAAGGCCCGGGAGGATGACCTCCACCCGGTCCCGATACGCCGCCAGCGAACCGGGCGGCGGAGGCGCGCCTACCAGCGCCTCATGCCACCCTGAGTGTGGCTGCGGATGGGCGGGACGGGATTTCTCCTCTATCCGTTTCACAGGCCAGCCGCGAGGGGGCGACGTTACGCGTATGACGTACGTCGCCTAAATCGAGAGCTATTAACATCAGACAGTGCACGCTTCAGTGTAGGCAGGCGCTGGGAGAGGTCCGGGTGGCGTAAAAAAGCGGTTCCCAAATCCCTCCCGTCTCAGGCGCAGAATGGCTCACCGTGTGGTTTTAGTCGGTTCGATTCCGACACATCGCCTCGCCGCAAGCCCCGGTGGGGTGAAGACCCGAGGGGGTTTCCAGTTTCAGTGTGTCTAAAGAGGTTAATCTAGTTCTAACTATATTTAATTATCTCATGAATCTTTGTTTTAATTTTTTTAGTCTATTCTTTGTTTTAAAGACAACTCCCGCTTCAGGAATATATTTCACAAATTTACCCAAAGAACACCCGGACTCAGATAGACAATTTGTAAATTACACAAAGGTTTGAACACACAACACATAGCGCAGTAGAACGATGCGTAAGGAAGTTTTAATCACAATGCCTACCGCACAGTATTAATTACGTAATAATATAACGCGCAAATTACGTGTATTAATTACGTAATTCAATCAGTGTTTTAGAAACAGGTAATAATTACTTTTAAATTCACTCTAAATCGAGGCATGTTCAATCTTAAGCTATATAGGTACCAGGTAACAAACATTCAAGGTTCCAATTTTTTCGTCTCGACTTTAAAACAAAACTTCCCTAATCTGAACTGTCGTAAAATGAAAATTAGATATAAAAATACCAGCTTTATAGCTTAGCTCAGTAAAAGAATATTATTTTTTCATACTAAGATCGAGTGAGCCGTTAAAACGAAATAATCGAGGTCAGGTTCGCTTTGTCTTTTTATAACATTTAGAATTTGATATTTGACAATTGGTCAATGGTACGAAATTTATTCAGCCTAATGGAATCCTTTCTTAACTATTTGACAGCTAACAAAGCTAGAGATTAGAAAATTAAATATCTATCAAAGGTTACTCAAATGTCAAATAACTATTTAAATAGGCATAAGTAGTTATTCATTGTATTTTTTAGTGGATGATTTAAATAATAATACCTTGGCACTAAGCTTTCAAAATTTTAAAGACGGTAAAATATCAAGTATAAAATAAATTTTGATGTACTTTATATCACTCTCACGGCTAAGACGAATCTATTAACACCACTTACATAAAAATACGACAAGCCACATACATAAACTCGAAAAATATGATCCTCCTTCTTTCGCACTCGGGTAAAAAGCGTTTTTGCTGTTAGTCTATTGAGGAATAAATATCACCTATAAGTTTTAAAGATCTATACACTGTTAGATCAAGCAAAAGCTCTCCCGGTCCCGCTCCGCTGTCTCCTTGGCAAGCATAACTTGCTCGCAGAAAGAAACGGCGGAGTTCCACGCGCTCTCGCTCCTCAGCATGGCCGCAATCATGTTACCGAGCGAGAGAACCTCCACCCCGATGGGGAGTTCCCACCACGCTGGACATTCTGCCAGCGTGTTGAGTGCCGTGTCTACAGACTGGCCATCGCAGTGGTGGCACTCGGGCGTTGGACCCTTATGGATCATACACAGGTGATCTCCGAAGTATCATTTTCCAGTGATCATCTGTGCCAGCCACTATAAGAAGGTCCCGTGACGCCTCTCGAGGCATTCTTCCATAACGGGTCTTACCGCCGCAATAACGGCGTTCCCAGCGCCCGGTTCCCCAAGTTGTTCCTTCCATTCGTCCACGAAGATCAGGTGGAGTGAGGATTTCTGATCTTCGATTTCTTGAATCTTAGAACTCTTACCCAACTCCCGCGCCTCCTTACGGCACTGATAAAGAGTTACAAGGGCTCTTGCCTCCAGGTCCCATGGTGGATTCCCGCCCATGAGATTTGCTGCCTCAAAAGAGATCGTGCGGTACCCTCTTTTGATCCTGATAGGCTGCACCCGTTGCGGCCATCGCAATATCGCAATAGTGATGGCCCTCAGATCCTTCACCTACACTAGGGCCCCATAAAGGGCCATGGATCGCAAAACCCCCGCTTAAAGTCTCTTGCGGGAGTCATCGGGTCCCCTCATGTTTGCCAGCAACCGTGCCAATGCACACGCTGCGCCAACCAGTTTCGGGACCAGACTTCGGAAGTGGTGTCCGAAGAAAATCGAAATAGGCCGTAGAGCACGAGCCCCAAATACCTTATGGAAGGCTCGATGCAGATGTGAGTGCCTTCTACTAAAAGGCTGAGTCGATCAGGTGGCTTGCTCCGAGGCCCGTGAAAAATAAAGCCTCGAATTGGTGCAGAGCTACCTCGAGACCCAGCCGCCGGATTTGTTCTGCGACTTGGGAAACCCCGGCGGTGGCCCTCAAAGTGGCCTCCGGTGCGTCCTGCCACTCGCCATCACAAGCGTTTCATACGCATAACACGTGACAGCAACACCATCCAAGAATGCACCGCGAAGGACCTAGTCGTAGCCAATGTTCCACAGGGAAACTTTAACAATAAGAAAAATTGAAAAAATAAAATAATAAAATTCGTTGTTAATTTAGGAAATCAGTTAACAAACAAAAGAGAAAAGGTAGTGAATTACTATATTAAGTAGTATTAGTATGTAATAAGTAATTTACCTGTTTAATCTGTTGCCCTGTAGAGCATACCGAACGTAATTGGTGTTGCCATGTCACCCTTAATGCCCCTTTAGTGACTCCAAACTTATAATGTAATGACAATGTCCATACTGAAGATGACATATAAGGATCTGTACACAACAAGAGTTATTATTTTTATGATAAATGTTATTATTATTATTACGCTGTAATTTACATAAAAGCAGTAAAGATCGTTACAGACGATACATGTTTGGCACTATAATCTGTGAATACTGGATGGATAACAAGGCGAGGCTGTGTGCTATTATTTGCACTGTTTCTTCTTCATATTATTAATATGCTGCCAATTGGTGGCATCCATATGCACATAGTACTGAATCCATCCATAGCACTGAAGATGCATTTTATGTTAAAAAATTAACTATGATACTTCACATCAATATAATACAATTTGTTCACATTTAATTCTGAAAACGTGTAACTTGAATTAATATTTTTGATGTGTTTATGGTTTTAATGATACGCTTTAAGGGATAGAATCGCTTCCCAGATTACATATGTGAGTATACGTTAAGTTTATAAGTAGCAGTTTACCTTTTTAGAAAGTCAGAAGAATTATGAGCACCGTTATTAATAGTATGCACGAGCCCTTACTTTATATGCTGCTGTGTTTACTGAGAAACTTACCACTTACATTGTTTAACGAGATTTTAGAATAAGTTAGAAATAAGTTTGGTATAGTATCGAAATGGGTGAGTTGAATGAGTTCCTCGGTCGGCCAAAGATTAATCTAGACGAATTATCATAGACAGTATATGAGATTTTCGGACAAGGAGGAATAGTACAGGCTAATGACAGAAATTATACCTGACATAAATTGGGTTTAAAAACAGCAGGATAATGGAAACGTTTGCATCTAAATCCTTCCTAAAATCCAAATAAATTTTGAGGTATTCATTCACGCTGTCTCACGTTTAAAATGTGCATTTCTCTTTTTTAGAATTGGGAACAAATCCATCCATCTAAATTGGGACTTTAATCATGGGTATGCTTATTCAATGAAGTCTAGACCTTCCTTCAAGTGATTATACCTTTTTTTGTGTCTAAGCTGCCAAAATGACTCTGTCCTGCCTGATGCCTGAAAGCATGAGCAGAATCCAAGAGTGGTGGGTACCATCCTCAATGCGAAAAAGAACAATGTTGGTATTTTAATTCAGTTAGTTCATACTTTTCGATATTTTTTATCTGTGGAGATAACTCCACAGATAAAAAGTCGAGACAGTGATTATAAAATCACTGTCTAGTTTTCATTTATGGACTGCCTCGGAGTTTAATTACTCTATGGGTTTCAATGTATCATTGTTATCTTTCGCATCGTGGTTCCTACGCGGTTCATTGCCGAGATTAAATTTACAAGAACGGAAACATTCAAACCAAAACGCACCCTGCGTACGTTCCGTTGCGGTATTCGATTTTGTAATTACAGAACATGTTATATTTGCAGTACAAATAAATTGGATTAAAAGAAAACATTTGAAAAACTATAGCCCGACCACGTAAATACTTTTACCAAAGTTAAACACTACGTTGGAACATACATAGTCTGTCAAAAATATTACCATTCATTTTAGCTTACTTCCACACTTCTTTTGTTTTTAAATACTAGCACCTCTAATATGCATTTGGAGCCTATTCCTAGCTATTCATTTCATATCAGTTCTCGCTTTTGCTATTGCTCGTACTTTCATTCCTCATACCGTTCTTTTTTTTCACTCAGCCTTTCATTATTTTACCAGGTGGGATTCCTGCTACGCTCTATATGTATGTTTGTGTATTATTTAGGGTTATAAATTTTACACAGTATTTTTTTTTATTTTCTGTAGCATTTAACTATTTCTATGCATGTACATACTAAATTTTACATCAAATTACAAGTATTATATTAAAACTAGGTCTAATTACTATGGTACTGCACATTTTACTTTTTAACACTATGATTCTCAGAAATATTGCTTCTCCATAGTTGGGTAATACCAGGACAAGAGCAAGGAGAAGATAAGGAACACATGAAATAAACCTTGTACCATCCTGTCTGATCAGCGTGGCATAACAGACCATAGCCTCCTGCTTAAAAAGAGGCCTACCTATAGCAGTGGACTGTTAAAGGCTGTTGATGATGATGATAGTCGTAAAAATAACAGTTAACTCACTCAGTGGACTGTTAAAGGCTGTTGTTGTTGATGATGATGATGATGATGATGATGATGATAGTCGTAAAAATAACAGTTAACTCACACAGCTAGTGATTTCTCCATGGTTGAATTGTAAACACCCTAAATTAAATACTTGGTGGTGATGCTGACTTAAACATATAATTTAGTACAATTTTTCAATTAGCAGAGTAACTTACCGTGCGTTTTAATATGAAGAGAATATTTCTGCGTCATATATTACAAAATAATCATTTTTTGTAAAACACTTTCTGTCTGTCTGTGTACATAACAATCCAACGTCCACGTGTCCAAAGCCATAAATAAAGTTAATATATAACAGCAGTACATCGCCAGGCTACATCTGGACGACATGAGTGGCATGAAAATTAATCACAGAGTTACAACTAATAGAAGTGGCATAGGTATGTAGTTGAAAATAACTTTTAAACGTGTTATAAGTTATATTTATTTATGTACATAGTATAATTGTATATATTATTATTGTATTATATTCATCAAGATCACTTCTATCTGCTCTTCTTATTTCTTTGTCTTGCTCGTTTTTTTATTTGTGTTATTGTGTTATATTGTGTGCAGTGTCTGTATAAAGGCTAGTTTAAATGGGATCACAATGATGTAAACTTCAAGCATAAACTTGAGAAATGAATTTATTTATTCGTTCAAACCTGGAACTCACCACCAGAGCATATGGTTTTCTCCCACTATAATCCCCGGTCATTTAAGCGGGGCGTGAAAGAGCATCTCACTAGGCCGCCATAGTGTGGGTCACCATGCTGCGTGGTCCTGATTTGCATTGAGGATGGTGACCACCACTTTTGGATTCTACTCATACTTTCCATCAGGCAAAGCAGACTCATTTTGGCATCCAAACCAAAAAAAAAATGAAAAACTAGTCCGCATTAATAACATAAAATAAAATAAATTAAACAGTAACACTGTCTGCTTGTCTGCTACGCTTTCACGAAAAAACTTCACGCTTCATGCTTTCATTAAAGAATATAGGCTCGTTACCATGATAACCAATAAATACGCAAGCGTAGCTGCGAGAAAAAAACTAGTGTTCATATACACGAATGAGCAATATAAAAAGTAAGCCGTTCAATTACTGAAAACCAAACTATTACTAGAAGATTGCGTATCGATTTGTTCCCCAGACGAGACCAATAAACGGTCAGCATATCTATTACTGCAGACGAATCTAGTTAACTATATCTGTGATCGAAACGACAAATAGACCTTTTGAAATTAGCTAAGGTCCTTTCGTTTTTATTACAAATATCTTAGTTCGAAAGTTTTACGATTAGATGTGAAAGTGATATTAAGAAACTAAAATGTACTTTCACATATATTGTTTTTGAGACTCAGTTTTCAATCAATCATCTTCAACAAACCATAATGTCCCACTGCTGGGCTCGGGTCTCCTCTCAGGAAAGGGTTAAGGCCATACGTCCCTACGCTGGCCAAGTGCCGGTTGGAGTCTGGCAAGAATACGTTGTGGCTACATATCTTGCCGTTGGATGTTTTTAAGCCGCCCGAAGGTTTCCTTCTAAACTTCACGACTGTTATCGTATGATAACAACGGGGACCGACTACTTTACATGATCTCCGAATCACGGAGACGGTCATGATAACATGCACCAGTGATCACCTATCCAGGTACTGACCGCGCTGTCGTTGCTTACCCTCGGTGATTGTTTCTAATCACCGAGTGCAACTGGGCAATTTAAGTTTCATGTTGATCCTAAATCACTGAAGTATGATCAGTCAAACGTTTCAAAGCAAAATACGACAGGTCACTTTCTAATGACACTGTTTAAGCATGACTATAAACTAGTAAATGCATGGTCAGCTAATGTAACAAGTCGCGACTGGTCAAGTTAGTCCGCTCCACCCATATGCAATGTAAGTTTATTGAACAACACACGAAATCTAACCGGTATACTTAAATTGAATTCTTTTATTGAATATTACAATATAGTAAAGTAATAGCATTGCGAATATCTACTGCATCAATAATATTACAAAAAGTTATTTATTGATAATTAACACTGCATCATTAATATGTAAAAAAAATATTTATTGATAATGAACACCTAATATGGACATCGAAAGTAGACGTTTATCATGGAAATAATATTTTACATTCAAATACTTTGATTTCGCTTTTTGTGGATTACAAGCCTGCCAAATTGACTCTACTCTGCCTAATAGGAAGCATGAGTATCCAATAGTAGTGACCATCATACTCATTGCAATTGCAGACAATGCAACACTGCGGCATGGTGACCCACACTATGACAATCTGAGATTGAGATGCTTTTGTCATCATCTCTGCCATTTTGTCATCGATTTTGAAATAAAGTAACATTTTAACAATATGACACATTCAATGATTAGCTATTTATAAACTAATAAACTATATAATTTAAAGTAGGTGAAACGGTGACTAACCATAAGTAGAAAATACGATGAAAATTTCAAAGTTTCACAATCAGTCACTCACGCAAATTGTTCGGCTCTTATTGGTCTTATCGCGATGTTTACTATCATCTGTTAGCGACGCCAGCAAAATACATATTAATAGATTCTGGCATCCCGAGGAATTGACACAAACAATTTCATTAAAATTGCATCAGCCATTTAGAAGAAGTTTATTCACATTTACACACGAACACACATATGAATAGTCAACTCGAAAGAGTTTTATTGCAATATCTTTTTCATAAGTAGTATCCTAAGTTTTCAGGAAATTAAGTTCTGATAATGGATATTACAGCGCGTATCTAATAAATTAGTAATTGGTTTAATATGGATTGGATTCGTCTAGTCTCAAAGGTAACATTCAGTCAACAATATTTATAAAAATTAAAGAAATACAGTTTATATAATATAATAAAAATAAAAAGCAAACCTATTTAGGTTTGCTTTTTATCATCTCATCCGTTCATATAAATATTTCAAATTTCGATCCCAATAAAAACAATAAGCTAATTTAAAGAGTTATTTTATCTCGTGTCAATTTTTTTTAAATAATTGCGTAAGATATTATATACGAGTATAATAAATATGAAATACCGATAAAGTCTCACTACTCCAGTATAGTTTAATGCTGAGGTTAAAATCTGTTGCTCAATTTTATTCGTTTCCGTCACCATAAGCAAGACCGTGGTTTCAAACTGTATAATTAACATGAACGCGCATTTTTATTTCGAAAATATATTCTAGCCTTAAATATGAAATAAAATTCAATTATAAATACTTTAAATTACGAACATGACTTTAAACAGTCAACATTGAAAATTGAAACCTGTAAAGCCTGAAATTTTAATACCTATACACTCCAACGGCCTTCTATCGTATGAACTTACTATAAAAAACGACTTTTTATATTATTATATGATATATAACTGAGATTATGTCTAAAATTCGACATAAGATGTTCCACATCAATAATTCACCAATAGCTTAATACTTTTATAACATTTGATTCCTTTTCACACAAATGTTGATATTTTCTTACAAGTCGTATCCATACTAAGCCAATAAGGACCGCAAGCATTCTTTTAATTCGCGACACGTCTGCACAGGCATAAGACGTCGATTTTAGTAGGGATTTGTCCTCCGAAGATTATTTCATCCCCCCTCTATAGGGTGGGATCTAAACCGAATCGGTTGCGTCATAGTGACATTAAAGCTGGGGCCTTAAATACGACGGGTACAAAGAGACATTTTATTTTCAAGGAGCTTTTTCTTTTGATTAACTCTTTTTGAAAAGATGGCCTAGAGGCCTCGAGCGTGAGTTTTCTAATAATATGAATTACGAGTGTAATATATTGGTGTCGGTACGAATTCTTAGTAGAAAATAAGTCTTTCGTTTAATAAATAAACTTAGTTTCTACTAATTTTCTAATAATTAAGTTCGAGTAAGTAGACTGCATGGATGCGGAGTGGTTTGAGCAGTCATCTCGCAACTTGATGCAGTTTATACAGCCTCTGTTACCCGGGTCATTATTACAAATATATTGACACTTGAATCATTAAAGTCGGTTTCGGAGAATCATGCTTTAACTGGAGCTATATCATGGCTTCAGAGAAAGCAGAATACCAGTGAAAGCAATTTCTTCCTTGCTTTTCACAGAGTGTATCAGTTTACCAGTGTTTAAATCTCCTCTCCATCTTATTCAAGGGAGAAGATTCTAAACGTGATAACGCAGTAAGAATTCCTGAGTTGGAGGTTTCTTTAGGTGTCTTTCGTTTGCCGTCTATAGCATAAAGTAGTGGTACTATAGCATAAAGCCCATATAAAATAATTGGTACTGGTTTCATCATCAGCATCTCAGTCGAAAATGGACATACCTACATACCATACACACACCTACATACAACCTAACCCATCCCCTCCCACTCCGACCGGCACAGCGGTGCGGCGTTGAAAGCCGTGCATCGTCCAACGTCGTTTCAGTTCGGCAGACTTCAGCAAGGTGTGTAGTGTGCGTGCGACTAGACATGTGCATGCAGACTGTACGTATCTCGCACGGATCGAGACGAGCTGCTCCGGAATCGGACCAATATGTAAGCAGCTGTATTGTAAGATAATAAAAATATTTTAAACAATATTAACTTCTCATTTATTCAATACAAGAAAAAAATGTTTTCTTATCGATCACCACGCTCAAAATTTTAGTTAAATTTCTTTGAAATTAATTTAACTTACACTTGAAAAAATTACATAAATATTATAATTGCATAAGTTGATAAAAAACGCTATGCAATAGCTTTACTGCGGCAATCCCCGGGTGCCACACGTATTTTTTTATTAATCGTTCACGAAATCTTTGTTTTAATGCTAAGATTATTTTAAATTAATGTATTATATAGGTACTTGGTTTTTTATTAGGGAAAACTCACTTTCCAACAATGAGGTTGGTAACTGTGGTAACTGTCACCGTTTGATACGTTTGCGTTAGCGTTTTTTAGTTATACTTTGTAAAGAGTTCAAAATAAAAGATTTTATTAATTATTTGTTTACTAATTCACAAATATTGTGCTTACTTTTTAATGCATCTACATAAGTATATTTTAAATATATCAGAAATGGGTGTAACGATTAGGATGTTCCTTTTTTACTTGCCTAATACCTAGTACTAAATACGTACTGTTACACGGGTTACTAAATTTGGAGTTTTAAAAATAATACCAACTATAAATCGAATTAGAAATTATACATTTAATTTATTAATTAGAAATAACAAGAAATGGAAATTACGATTTCTAAGACAACCGTCTAGAATGGGAGATAGCTACTGACTGAGGAGTGGTTATGCCCTAAAGTGCTGATATGGCACTTTAGGGAAGCAGAGGGATTATGATTACGATGACAGGAATTTGGGATTAGCAAGCATAGTTAGGGAACACTTAGGAATCAATAACAATACATTCAACTGTTCATCATAACGCCTCTACTTACTCGCTGTTTTCCTTGCTCTATCTAAGGGCGGGTACCGAGGTTTTCTTAATTAAGACACGGAGCAGAAATGACTATGCTATTTGCATTGCGGGACTGATAACCCCCTTCTGCTACATTTATCTAGCATTCCATTATCGGCCGTCACCGTTAACTGTGTATTACTTCTGGATACTGTTTCCAGGGTGTGTGTTAAAACGAAGTTTTATTATAATGATCAAGAGTATGTTTTTTATAATAAATGCACGTATGCATTACCTATCAATATGTTTAATATATTATTAGTTGCCCTGAGTGACTGTCAATAACGCAGGGTATACAAACTTAAAATTTGGAAACTGATGCTTATTATTTTATTTTACAACTTCATGTGAAGGCGCTCATAGCCCAGTTGCACTCGGTGATTAGAAACAATCATCGAGGATAAGCAACGATGGCGCGGTCAGTACCTGGATGGGTGACCGCTGGTGGCATGTTACCATGAGCGTCTCCGTGATTCGGAGGTCACGTTAAGCAGTCGGTCCCGGTTGTTATCATACGATAACAGTCGTGAAGGTTAGTTGGAGGCCTTCGGGCGGCTTAAAAAAACATCCAACGGCAAGATTTACGTAGCCACAACGTATTCTTACCAGTCCCCAACCCACACTTGGCCAACGTGGGGACGTATGGCCTTAACCCTCTCCTGAGAGGAGACCCGAGCCCAGCAGTGGGACATTATGGGTTGTTGTTTGTTGTTTTTAACAACTTCATGTAGTTCTGTACATCCGTAACCTTAATTCCCAGGGCATTATCTGCTAGCCAATCTTCGAGAGTGTAGAGATCTGGCAAAGTAGGTACAGCTATTATGTCGTAAGCACCTACAAAAATGCATTTAGGATTTTTCACTCCTAAAATTAAAGTTGCCTTAGTTACTCGTTATAATATCAGCTATATGCCAGTGAAATTCCTGATTCTTGAGAGAACTTGTTCCTGTTTACTCATTCACAACACTCATGTACGATTCTCACATGCTGACAATATATTTAATGTTATGAATTGGGGGGCCTGGAGATCTATAGCACAGGTCTCGGCTTAGTTTGGACTCCAGATCTCCCACAAATTACGAATTTCTTGTAAAAATTATAATACATACATACAACATAATAGCTGTACCTACTTTGCCAGATCTCTACACTCCTGAAGATTGGCTAGCAGATAATGCCTTGAGAATTAAGGTTACGGATGTACAGAACTACATGAAGTTGTAAAAAACAACAAACAACAACCCATAATGTCCCACTGCTGGGCTCGGGTCTCCTCTCAGGAGAGGGTTAAGGCCATACGTCCCCACGCTGGCCAAGTGCGGGTTGGGGACTGGCAAGAATACGTTGTGGCTACGTAAATCTTGCCGTTGGATGTTTTTAAGCCGCCCGAAGGCCTCCAACTAAGCTTCACGACTGTTATCGTATGATAACAACCGGGACCGACTGCTTATCGTGACCTACGAATCACGGAGACGCTCATGGTAACATGCCACCAGCGGTCACCCATCCAGGTATTGACCGCGCCATCGTTGCTTACCCTCGATGATTGTTTCTAATCACCGAGTGCAACTGGGCTATGAGCGCCTCTCATTTTCACAGATTCTCAGATTTCACAATTTGTTGTCAATTTCTTTTGACAACGATAAAGTTCTATAATCATAACTTCTAGTGAAAATTCAAAATTATCAAGTAAACCAATTAGGATTATATAATACCTCACTAAAACAAACAGACATCACGAAAACTGTCAGTAAACCAGTTCAAAAGCTTTCCGATTCCTCTTGTTTAGTTATGATAATATCTAATGAAACCACTGCTTAATTATCATGAATTTTAATGTCTATTCCGCCTAGTCAATGAGCTTGTACAAGCTAGGTAACCATGCATTTTAAAATAAAGTAGATAAAAGGACTTTCAAAATAAGGTATCATAAATTATATCCTTGTATAATAATGAATAAATGGTTTATTCACGGAGTGGACACTGAAAGATTATTTCATTCTTTCTTCATTCTTCAATAAAGGTTCTTTTTCTGTCTGGTTCAGTCTGGCCTTTCTGACACATATCAATACAAACGTTTGGAAAGTATTTTTATTTCGAATAATTTTAATGTCTTACACCTAGTAAGTTTAAAAATAGGTGTATCACTTTTCATCAACAACCCATAACGTCCCACTGCTGGGCTCGGGTCTCCTCTCAGGAGAGGGTTAAGGCCATTCGTCCCCACGCTGGCCAAGTGCGGGTTGGGGACTGGTAAGACAACGTTGTGGCTACGTAATCTTACCGTCGGATGTTTTCAAGCCGCCCAAAGGCCTCCAACTAAGCTTCACGACTGTTATCCTATGATAACAACCGGGACCGACTGCTTAACGTGACCTCCGAATCACGGAGACGCTCATGGTAACATGCCACCAGCGGTCACCCATCCAGGTACTGACCGCGCCGTCGTTGCTTACCCTCGGTGATTGTTTCTAAACACCGAGTGCAACTGGGCTATGAGCGCCTAAACGGCTAACGTAATATTTTACAATACTTTATCTTTAGGCCATTAGACTATTCACTTGAAATGTAAAGATAAATAATGTTTATCTTACTCTATTTAACGGACAAAATGGGCACAGTGGGCCAAACTGTTTAGATCCACAAAAAGTTGTGTCAAAACTAGGTGTTCTTTGTGCCAAGTTTGGACGTTCTTTTTGTCGGGTACTTTTTGTATGTTTGTAAAGTCTAGGCAACAGAATAAGAATTCTTGATTTAGGAGATTTGTTTAAAACTGTCAATATTGCTGTATTTTGTCGGAAAGGACGTAATGTATTAAATGCAAGAGCTATTTTTAAATAAAGGCATATTAACAATACCTTATTCGGTCCTGCTACAAATAACAAAAAAACTTTAACAAGGAATTTACAAATTTGGAATATTTTATATCACATTTTATAATATTTGGTTCACTATTCCTATATATTACAACAAATAACATACCTATATATTAAACAACAAATACACATGCCTTAAAGGAATGTTAGATACGCTGAATTGTAAGCACTGCCGCCGAAGTAAGGTTTTATCACAAATAACATTAATAAGATATTAACATTTCGTTAAGAACCTGCCGATAACAGTATAGATACAATTAAACTTTTAGGTATTAAAAATACGTTAGCCGTTTCAAACTACACTAATGGTCCTAGCCATATTAATTCATCACTATTAACTAACAACGATGTTATTAGAAAAATACTTATCAGTCAATATTCATTCCGGTTACACCGTATTTTACAGGATCCAGTCCAACATTTATTAAGCCATTCATTTTATAACCACAGTTATCATCATGTATACCATTGTGTTCTCCATTAGCGTATACTTTGTCAGTTTTATGACTAACTACTTCGTCAATAGAATCCAAGAAATGTTTAAAGAAATTAGGAAATATCACTTTTATTTTATTCTTAAGTTTAAATAAAAATTGATACCATCTGACTACTTACATATTCATTAACTGGCTGTCAAACTGGCATTAAATGGCTGTCAAATTATCAGTGACAGGCGTATCCAAACATATTAGTATAAATAACAGATAAGATATAAACAAACAGAGAACAAATAGTACGTTATCGCTTTTTTGAGTTCAGTAGTGATACTATTGCTATTTCTGATCGGTGATTATGTGATTTCGTTAAATAGGACGGAAGTGTGTAACACTTTTATAACGCATTATTCAATTTATAATTACTGACAATTTACACAGGCAGTACAAAGTAGATCGTCAGATGTGGATTAAAATGGAAAGGAAAGGAACGGAACGGGACGGGACGAAACTGAACGGAATACGTTAATTAATAATATGCACAAAAAACAACAAATGCATATAATATAGCAAAAATTAACAACAACAAATACATATAATATAATAATATATATATATAATTATGCACAAATTGCACACTATCAATATTTTCATTTAAAAGGGATAAAAATGACAAAAAAATTGTATGATGGGATGAGTGATGAGATGTCAGATGTAAAATAAAATTATGCGATTACTATAGGACTTCCTTGTAGGTAACTTCTTACTATTGCTTGCATCTTGGTCTCGAAAATATTTTTTTTTGAAAAATAAGTATTATTTAAGTGCACTGACTGAGTGATATTTAAGTAACTCCCTCTCCACTTCTGCACAGAGTGTTGTGGTTTCAATCCATAAATGAGACAACACATTGTGTGATTTATGAAATGTTCTTCTAAATTTAACTAGTATGTCTGTTTCATGTATTTTTGTAAAGTTCCCCGCGACACAGAATATATTCTTAGTTCTGAAAAAATTCTTCCCCGAAATATGTGAGCCCGCCAATCTATGAAGCCCCAGATTTTTGTTCCACAGTCGAGTGATTGCAAATTTATATGGGAATTCCCAGTTCACGTTATCTGCTAAATACTTAATACATGGTTACCCAGTGTTTAGGTTAGTTATGGCTGTTGGGACCGAACTCCAGTTTGTAATAAAATCATTGTTTCTGTTTTCATTTCTTCCGTTCTCGGAAACTCATATATTTTAACGGATGAAAATTTCAGTACAAGTTAAACATCGCTAAAAACGGTTTCGGCATATTTCTCACTATTAACATGTTAATTTATGCATGTAGAGTACACGTTATATTTTTGGAAAGGTTTAATTACAGTTTTTTTATCAGTGCAAATATATGATTGCCACGAAGGAACAAGTAAAGAAAAATTTCTACTATACATATACAACTACTACTATATACTATATAGAGTGCTTAATATCTTGTCTTATGATTTATATTAGGATTACTATCTCCTGTGCATGTTATTAAACTCCTCCTGAGCAGCTAAACCGATTTTAATGAATTTTTTGTGTCTATTCCTGATTCGAGAATGGTTTAGATATAAAAAAAGAGATTGATCCGCCGGTACATCTAGTAATAATATAATACAACAACGTTTACTACCTCAGTGGCGCAGTAGTAGCGACTGCTTTGCTTGAGGTCTCGGCTTCGGTTCCCAGGTCGGACCAAATGTTTCTTGTACGACCCGGTGTGTTTCAATGTTTTCTATGTGTAATATGTATGTATTTAAAAATAACAAGAAAAACAGTATATGTGTATTTATATCAGTTGTCTAGTACCCATAATACAAGCTCTGCTTAGCTTGGGATTAGATAGCGTTGTGTGTTAGATGTCTGGAATATTATTATTTAAATATAATACGAAAAATTATTACATATTAATTACATATACTGGGATATTGAACTAATCATTGTATTTACCACACAAAGAGCTGTTACCCAGGGCATAAGACATTTTCTTTCAAAATTATATGTTACACCAAATTGCTTCCTACAAGATTTGGTTTTTAAATATATATCTCGTTCACGTAAAAACTTTTGACAAAACTTATATATTCTTTGTCACCTGGTTACGTTATTACGAATCTATTGACCCCTTATTCATTATAATCGGTTTGGTTAAGTAGTTTGGCGGGTTTCCACGCTATGGTGGAACATAGAAACGATCTCAGACTGTTAAAAATATTATATAATAATAAAAAAGGTAATAAAATAAGACAATACTACCATAGAATGTAATTATTCGGTAGAACTATCTATGAGTAAATGAATGTTGGTGAAATTATAAATCCGATATTGTGAGTAGATGCTACAGATTTGTTTTCCAATAGTGTGTTTACCGTAGTATAGATTGTTGTCATTTTTGTGCTGGCAGACCAATAAAACATGCTATAATTGTCTCTATATATTTTTCTAGGATAAATATTCTTGTATTTAGACATACTCACTCGTACACATTTTTACCCGACTGCGAAAGAGGGAGAGTTATGGTTTTCGAGTGTATGGATGTATGTCAAAATTAAAATTAAAACAAAATTACGTATTTTTGGTGCCAAAACGGAAACTTAAAAAAAAAGATTTCAAAATACATCGAGTGTGGTATCAAAATAATTATGATTTTTAACGGTGAACTTATGCGTTTTATATATCGACGCATTCGGGTTTTATTTTTGCTCATAATTTATTAATTGTTATTGTTTCATACAGTTTTTTGTGGTAACGTAATTCTTGTACTGTTTTATTTCTTTATAATTTCTGTTGTACTGGTATGAAAGTCATTAAGATAAGTAAAACATATAGTAGAAGATCTCATACCTTTATACATAGAACGAAGATAATATGCCAGCAAGAACTTGGTTATTACCTGAAATCAAAACAAATAGTGTTATGAACAATTCATAAAGAACTGACTGTATCTTGCCACTTCTTGCTTTCAAAACTGTGACCTATAACCATATTCCAAGTGTATATTATCGTCTCAAAAACTAATACCAGTAGGTTTACAAATTCCGAGTTTTAAGAGCGTACTTATTTTTTGATCTAAAACTTAAATACCTATATTTTTTTTAAACTATATTTATTCCCATAACTCCCTTAAACTTCCATAACTAACTACTACCCCCAAGAGACTAATTACTCCGCTTAAACGGCGAAACTAACTTCTGAGACCCTTCGAGTCTATATTTTCATTAAAACTATACACCCATTTTGACCATTTCCGTACCAAAAGCTTTAGATTCTCTTTATATTTACGACCGTATATTAGTTAAAATTTTGACGCTAATTCTCTAAGGCATCGATTTTATAAGGTATAGATAGATAGATAGAAAACTCTTTGTTTGCACACTATAATAATACAATTAGAAGAGAGTACATAAAATGTGAGACGGAGTGTACAAATGGCGGACTTATTGTTTAAAATTCGGTTTGAAAGTTTATTTTTTACCTTATGCCTCATTTAGTTTAAATTCAAAATCATTTATTCAATTAAGACACTAAGGCACAGTTATGAACGTTAAATTGAAGCTACATATAAAAATCAATGGTCGACACAATCAAACGCCAGATGTACTTTATTCAAGGTGGTATGTTGTCAAGGTGAATTAGGTTAAAACACCAAAAGCTACTGCCTGCCTGTGTCGATCCATAACTTTCAGTTTCCAAAATGCGTAGGGCCTTCTGGAAAGAATACTGGGAAAGAAACTAATGGCCACTCTATTTAAAAGTCAGATATTTAGGTATTAGTATTAGTATTACATGAATGGTTAACTATGTGCAAGCTGTTATCACCTGAAACTGGAAGTTATGGATCGACTCAGGGTCCATCCATAACTTCCAGTTTCCAAAATGCGTAGGGCCTTATGGGAAGAATACTGGGAAAGAAACTCATGGCCACTCTTTTTAAAAGTCAGAGTTCCTTTTCATCCATAAAGTGTATTAACTCTTTTCTTAGAAAGGTGGTTTTGGCCTAATATACTATATAATATATAGATTTGTTTTAAGTTTTCGTTTTCTTGGTAGAGCTCGCTATTATCTTGCACAGTTTGTCTTGTTACGGCCATTTTCAATAACCTATCTCCACTTGTAACTAGGACATTTGAATTTACTTTGAAGAGAGTATTTTTTTCATTTTATTAACAACTAAATTGGTAAAAAAAAGAAAAATAATTTATCCTGCATTTCAATGAAAGAATTGAATCTATGATATTGAAGAAAATAGAGAAAAATATTAAAACTATTTACAGTTTTAACTAGACTAGTCATTGATAAGGGGCGTTAGTGTGAACTGATCCCATGGGGTTAATAGGGGTAGTAACATGCTAAATCTGATACCATACATACAATGCATCACAGAATAGACATATCTAAGCCGTGTTTATTAAAAAGTTAATTATCAGGTAACTTGTAAACGGTTAACAAAACTGAAGTGTTTATTGAACGACTTGAATATTATGTTGTCGAACTTAAATCAAGCACCGTTTCGTTTGAATACAGTTCAAGGATAGTTTTGTTAAACTTAACGTTTAAGTTGAGTTCTTCATTTCCTCGAACAAGAATCAATTTTCAGGATGATATTATCTCGATGTTAATGAAATATAACTTTGTCTGTCTGTTACAGTTGACAAGCTAAACCGCTGAAGGGATTTGGATGAACTTCTATATAGAGATAGATTGGAGAAGGACATATGCTACTTTTGACGCGACAACCTTCATACGGTACCGGTGCACAAAAACTAGTCGTAAGTAAATACCTACAAAACATTTAAAGATGTAAGTTAAAAGCAAACAATAGAAAAACAAAAGTTTTAAAGCAAGTACGTAGGCTTTAGCGGTTTTCGTCAATGTTTTTATGTTAAAACAACCATGGCAATATAAAACAATTACTTACCGAGGCAAACACTATACACTAATGTACACTAATACTCGTACAAAGTACACAAATGTACAAACCAGGTCGTTTAGGTCTAAGTTAAGTATTCTGCAAATATGGGTTAGACTTGTACACGATGTGTTAAATAGGGAACTTTGGAATATTGTTTTAAGGTTCCATTTCCTTTGACACAAAATTGTAATCGACACAGAGATTAATTATTTTTAATTTTTATAGGTAACTAGTTTCTTTAAAATGCACTTCTCGATAACTAGGTGTACCTAACCACGCTTTACTGTGCACATTGATTTTGCAAGACAGAAATTAAAATCATCTCTGGAGTGTGTATCAGATCAGCCCCATAAAAAGCCTTTGATATTCCACTGCTGATCATGGGTCTCTTCTTAAAAAGGAATATTCTGTATCCATATGTGGATCAGGTTCAACTAAGGAAGGAATCCATGCAAGACAACAGCGAGCGAAAGAAAAGAATCTCGATACCAACATTGTGCCAACGCGTCTGACAAGTGAGAAATAGTACACCAAAACGTACTTTTTAAAGAGCAGTGGCTATATCGTAATATTTTTTATTCATCGATACGGGCAAATGAGAAGACGTATCGCCTAATAGTTAGCACTTACAGCCGCCCATAGACACCTGCACTAGCAGAGGCGTCACAAGTGCTTGACCGGCCTTTGGGTAGGAGAAAGAATTGGGTATGGGCCTTCAGTTTCCTCATTCACTACGCGAAACACATCGCAAGCGCTGTTTCACACTGGTTGAGACTGTGGTGTCACTCTGGTCGAGCCGGCCGATATAAGTGAGCTTAACCGTTGCAGAATGTAGTATTTTAATGTGTATGAAACACATTGTTAAATACGGAAAATAAAGAATCATTTTATAGTTTTAATTTTAATAAAAATATATAGCACAGTGTACCATAAAAATATATATCAGGAGTCCCTTCCCTTTGTTAATAATAGCTTATGATTCTGACAGTGGTGGCCAAGGGCGGTGTCCGTCACTCATCATCGTCAGTCAGACACCCTAAACCATGAAAAAATATTTTTATTAACAATAACGATAAAACTTCAAGGTTGTAGAATCAGAACGAACGATTGCAGAACGAACGGGCCAGGTTGACCGGGTCGGTACTATCCTTTCTCAGAAAACCAACCTAAAATATCAATAATCTTTCTGTCTTGTTTCGTTGATGAGTGCGAGACCAAAGGCTCAATGATAGAACAGCAGTAGGCCACAATATTGTGGGTCACCATGCTGCATTGGCTGCATTCGCAATGAGTATAGTGACCAGTGCTTGTGGATTCTGCTCATGTTGTCTATCAGGTAGAGAAGAGTTACTTTGGCAGGCTCATATATAAAAAAGCGAATTAAAAATCTCAGCTAAACATGTAAACTGTTTTATAATACACAGTAAAAAAAGAACAACCGATGTTCAACCTTTACTTTCTATAAGTTTTCTCATATAAACAAGTTTTAAAACAAAAATATAAACGTATTCAGTATATCCAAATGCGCCGCGAATATTCCCTACCCTCTATCTAGTTCACGAAGGCACGTACAAGAATATCTAAGGCTAGATAAGTCTGGTTGTACCTAGGCCGAGGACGAGACAATTCTGCAGACGGCGAGACAAATGAAACGTGCAGACCACGGCCTCGAGTTGAGCGCTCTCCAACTGAGGCTAGTGATGGGACGTGACTCGATAAAATATGAAAATTACTGTTGGGGTTTTTATCTTTTATTTTTTTTATTCTGCCTTCAATGTGTCTTCAATTGTACGTGTAGTGTCAAATAAAAGACAAGTGTTATTACTTTTTATTACTGCCCGAATAAGTTGTGAAAAAAAAACTCGATCTGCTGGGGATTTTTTTATTTTTTGGTATATCTATACTCAAATTATTTGCATATCAACTAATATCAGTTATCTACGTCTACTAAGCCTGATACCATTAGTGCAAAGTATTCTTGGTTTTTATAATACCTACATATTTTACATTCTTTCTAAATTATTATATTTTTAATTGCTTTCACAATTGGATCTCTCTAATTTGAGAATTATGTCTATGCTGTCCTGTATGTGCTATATAACTCCTTTAAGGTGTTTAAAAAAAAAACAATGTCTCAATAATATGTATAAGTAGACATTATCAACAAAATCACTAAATTATAAGAGAAAAGGGAGAGAGAATTAGAGATAAAATATTCATTCATTTAGATATGTTTTATTATTCGAGATTTAAATGTTGAATATCCGTCCTGATACTTACACTGTTTTATTTATTCATGACGTCAAGTTACATATTCGTGAAAAAATTCGCTGGAAAAAGTCATGCCGTAGTGAAGGTTTTCAGTTATTTATTATTCAAAGTTCCAAAGTTAATGCCGCTTAACAGCCATTATTATAAAACCGAAAATAAATGTTCAACTTATCTTCACATACGTTATACGTCACACACACACATATATATATGCTTGTCACACATATACATATATATATGTGACGAGCATATATTCAACCCGCAATATTTTTCACAAAGGTGGAATCCGGAAGTCAAGGCACTATTGTATCAATAGGTAATAATAATTAAGCCATACATTTGTGAAAGAGAATAAAATTTATTGTTATTATTATTTTTATGATATTTTGTTCAGGCGCTCATAGCCCAGTTGCACTCGGTGATTAGAAACAATCATCGAGGGTAAGCAACGATGGCGCGGTCAGTACCTGGATGGGTGACCGCTGGTGGCATGTTACCATGAGCGTCTCCGTGATTCGGAGGTCACGTTAAGCAGTCGGTCCCGGTTGTTATCATACGATAACAGTCGTGAAGCTTAGTTGGAGGCCTTCGGGCGGCTTAAAAACATCCAACGGCAAGATTTACGTAGCCACAACGTATTCTTGCCAGTCCCCAACCCGCACTTGGCCAGCGTAGGGACGTATGGCCTTAACCCTCTCCTGAGAGGAGACCCGAGCCCAGCAGTGGGACATTATGGGTTGTTGATTTTNTTGCCAGTCCCCAACCCGCACTTGGCCAGCGTAGGGACGTATGGCCTTAACCCTCTCCTGAGAGGAGACCCGAGCCCAGCAGTGGGACATTATGGGTTGTTGATTTTGATGATATTTTGTTAGCTAGCTGGTAGTTACGTAGTAGTTTAGTAGTTATGTGTACTAAGCCAACAGTCAAAACTTTTTGAAAAAATTTAAAAAATAAAACGAACGTTTGGTGAATTGCTACAGATCGTCTAATACAACATATTTATTTTTAGCCAAACTATCTTCTAAAGGCGTTTTCTTGCCAACCATGTCATTAAAACAAACAGTATTAAGTAACAATCTCATACCCTCACATTTCTAATGTAGAATCATCTTTAACATCAATTAAAACAGTTTACTTAAAACATTTAGCAGTATATCAATTTAACAACCGTGTACAAATGGTGGCCTTACCGATATAATGCAATTTCTTACAGGCAACCTTTGGATGGACAAATAGAATGTACCCATTAAATTGTCTTGACAATTTAATGGGTAGCTTTGGTGTTCAAAAACAAATTAAAAAAGGAATTGACCTCATTCCGTTGAAAGTAAATAAGTATAAAAAAATAGATTTTAATACACATTAATATAAACAAATGAATAATTATGATGTAATGTACAATAGGAATACAATCATAAAATATTTCGATAAGATGAGTAGTGTTCGTTGCCCATTTTCTTAAATATAAGCAATGGCAAAGCACTTTATAGTCGGACAGCCTGCGCATTACGTTTATTGTATTACTATAGTACGTACTTATCGTAGAACCTGGTGCAATGAGTTTGTACTGCCGGTCCAGAGATTCGGATGACCACAAAGATCTTGAATGAATTGAAGAAAACAAAGCGTTCTTTGAAATAAGGTGGAGTGCACGGATGAACTAGAATACTATAAAGTGTGGAAAGAATATAAGCATTCCATCGGTCGGAAGGCGAATTGGGAGCCACTTAAGCTGGTTGCGAAACTCAGATATAATGATCTTATTTGCGAAGTTCAAATATGAATCTAATGCAAAAGTATTGAAGGCGCTCAAGTTTGTCGAGATGTTTCTCTGTGATATCAAAATAGCTGACATCAGCGATCATCATCATCTGAGTATCGTTGGGAAAACGAAAACATAAATATAAGAAATTTACAAAAGTATCGATGTCAGTGTCTTTTCACTAATGAAACACAAAGTCGCACTCGTACCAGCACAGACGCATCACAATGCACACAACAACAAACGTGAACCGCTCCCTAATCTTGTTTTACAAAACACTTTTATGCCTCCTGGTTTTGCTTGCGGTCGCTTCATAAATTTTCATTTCTTTACTTTTCTTCCGAAAACCTCGAGTTTGAAACTTACGCTTCAATAGACGCTTTTCAATTCGTTTGTATCCTCAATTAATATTTTTTCCGTTGGATCTTTGTAAAATTAGTATTGATATAGATTTGCACATATTTAGGAATATATAAGTATGTTTATTTTCAGTCTGAGTATCATAATACAGACTTGACCTCCTTAATTTGGAATGAGACGGCCGTGTGTGAGTTGTATTTTTTTAATGGAATGGGGGGCAAACGAGCAGACGTACCGCCTTGTAAGCGATTTACGCCGCCCATGGATACCCGCAATAACAGAGGCGTCACAAGTGCGTTCCCGGCTTTTGGGAGATGGGGATGGTGGGAGATGTTGGGTTTATTTCACACTAGTTTTCTGTGAGGACGTGGTATCACTCCGGTCGAGCCGGCACTTTCATGCCAAAGCGTAGCTCTCCCACGTTCGTTGGGTGGAGTTATTATTACTAATAGTGGTTATCCGACATTCCGAAATTCGACCAGACCTCTTTTTTGTCTTTTTGTACTTCTGCTCCATATATACTTTAACTGTGCCACATTTAACAGTAAATCGTTCGCATAATTTTCCTAAAAAGAGGTACACAGTTTTTATTACACGTGTTATTTTTTTAAATAGATAATAAAATGTATGTCACAATGTGTTATAGCAGGTTTTTTATTGGTTTTATGGCACTACTCATCAAACGTTGTCAAGCCATTCATCCTTATTATATAATCTAACGTTGTAAAAGCGGATACGCTGCAATGACTTGAAAAGCAGTTTATATAGTCCTGTCTATGCGAAATAAAAAAGTACAGATTTACACGTTTCACGGTGATCGCTCAAACGATATCATACTTAACTAACCTCATGTATTTTACATTCATTTTTAAATAAATGTGTAAATAGATTTATGAGAAATATTTTTACCTTGTTGCTACATAGTGATGTATATTCTATTTTAATGCATGTCATTTTAAATATAGCAATATCAAAATTCCAGAAAAATATGGTTTGATCAATTCTTTTCGATTTTCTTCGGTTTTGACAGTTTCCAACGATTTATCGGTGAAGTGGACCATGATTCAAGTTTGTCGATAATAAATATATGCATATAGACATACATAATTACGTTTCACTAACTTTTAAACTTTCGCGTTTCAGGATATAATAATTGTTTCACAGGTATTAACGCGATCACTTATTTAAAGGTTTTACATAACTCTGATTTGTCTGACATTGCAACCTGGTCGAAATACATTGAGTGATCGCGTTAATTCCCGTGAAAATAATTGTTATAAGTATGTTCGTCTGTTGCTCTGGTTGACAGGCTCCACTTAGTTTAGAATTAGACCGCAATATGCAAGAAACGTGAAGTTATTGTTCCTACTGGTGGCAAAACGTTACTTGCTATCAACTGAAATTCACAAAATATCCAAATAAATACTCATCTGAAAATGATAGAACTTAGCTTTAGAAGTAAACATCGACTTTAAGCTTGAGAGAGCCATACTTCGGATCGAATGGGTCGGCTTGACCGAAGTGATACCACGCTGTGAAACAGCGCTTATGCTGTATTTCACCGAGTGAGGATATCGGAGCCCCATACCCTAAAACCTCACCCCATCCCCATCCCATACCCAAAAGGCTTGTGAGGCCTCTGGTGTTGTGGATCTCCATAGGCGGCGGTAATCGCTTACCATCAGGCTATAAGTATGCTCGTGCCCACCTCCACCCCCCTCCTCTCCCAAAAAAGTGACTTCATTTCGTGACAACAGAATTCTCTTAAAATATTTTAAATAGTAAAGTGTTGACCTTTAAAAAATTGTGTGAATGCATGTTAAGAAGTAGTAAAGCTCCTTTGAGTTATTTCAAGTTATTGCTTTGTATTTTAATTGAACGAAATTGAGTGTAGCGTTAACATGCAATGGTCACAAGTCACAACTATGCATATTGATGCAGCATAAGGTCACCTTTGGTGAAGGTTATTGTCGATTGCCTGCGGGCTGCGTGTTGATGCTGTGTCAAACTATCTAGGAATTATTGGACGTTTTAAAATTCCATGTCCACTAGTTGACTAATATCGCTATATTAAAATATTTTTAGAGACAAATGGATTTTTCTCATCAAACCTCATATACAATTATATCGCACGAAAATAAGAAAGTAGCTATTTTTATAGTTAATTATTTCATCACTATGGTGTTTTATGCAAGTAACCGAGGATCAAACCGAATGGATTGCGAAAAGCTGAAAATTATGATGGAGTTGTGTTTCTCTGATATAAACCTTTCCAATTTCACCTAGGTGATCGCTTCCCCGAACCTCCGAACAGGAAAGGTGATGATTGTTATTGGATCGTAGCCCGATGTTTGACTTTAGAAAGTCTATTAAAAGCAGTAGCGAAACCTTTTACTGTGCACTGCTCGATTGTTACTAATCATTTAGTTTGTCTTTTGTACACTAGATTATCCATGCATTCGTTTTTTGCAAGTCGCCACATTGACTTACATAAAAATATTAAAAATACTAGAAGACGCTGAGATCAAACCTTTATACACGAATAATGTTTTTTTAACAACCACCCAAAAATACACTCACGTAAGTAAAATAAAAATTTTGATTCAAACTCTTTTTACCCGACTGCGAAAGAGGGGGGGGGGCTATGTTTCTCGAGTGTATGTATGTATGTTTATTTCTTAGGCACACCCTAGGGCCTTACTAAACGGCTTGTCGTAATTTTATGTGAGTGGCGTCAATAAATTCATCTTAGTCGTGAAAGTGACACTGGGCACATCAAAATAAAAAAAAAACAAAATTAAGGATTTTTGGCGACGAAAAGTAATCTAAAAAAAATGTTTTCTAAATACATCGAGTGTGAATTAAAGAAAAGAATTTTTAACGCTAATTACGAATATTCGTATATATAATTATATGATTTATTTAAAAAAACTGAATTTGATAAATATGACAGATATTGACGCAGTCGGTTTTTTTTTATAATTTCACTTGTTGCAAATAGTAATCTGAAAAGATACGACTAAGGCCCTATTGCACCGTCTACCGATAAGTTTCGGATAGCTTATCAGATACATCACTAGACGTATCTTCCATATAAATTGCATCAAACCTTCTTTCAAACGAGTAATCCAGAACTTATCAGTAACTGGTGAAACAGCGCCTTAATAGTAATATTTATTTTGTACAGTAATAAATATCGATGCTCACTAAGCGTAAACTGCACGTCAAATACACGTGACATAAATACATGTGGTAAATTTACTACATGTATAGTTTAGGACAGATGTGTCGAAATTCGCAAGAGTCGTAAAACATTGATGTATACTTCTAACACTACACTAAAGTACATTGATATCGTGTTAGAAGATGTCACTAAAATTATTCCATTGCAGTGAATATTATTATTGTACAATTTAGAATTTAGGGTGATCCGAAACTCCGTATTTTATTTGGTATTTTGGTGGTGTATTAGAGGTATTGCAATATTCAAAGAGAGGCAGCAATTCGTAAATAGGTAAATATTTAAATATTTACGCATCTAATAATTCTATCTCCTGCTATTAATATTATAAATGAGAAAGTTTGTGCATATGTTTGTTACTCTTTTACGCAAAACCTATAAAATTAATATAGATGAAACTTTACAGTAATATAAAATAGTATAATATATATGGGTGGTAATTCTACCTACAATTATGTCATCACTAAACTGCAATTCACTAATTTATAGTGGGTTATATACACTAATCTCATTCGATTACAGTTTATTTTTTGAAATCTCATGTCTCAGCTGTCATTGCGTTTAGTTCAGAACTAAATAAACGTTAGTCAGAGATACAGGCTTGTTTATTGTTTGAAAAAGTAAAATTTATTACCCCACAGCCAAAATTAGTAAAATTACTCAACTCAGGCCATGATTTTTCTTTTGCTATCCTTGGGTTGAACGCTTAAAACGTATAACGTGTGACGTAATCCTAAACAATTCGCACTAAATTTAGACGTCGTCTAAATACGTGCCGGCTAATTTACTTACGTTATTTTTCACTAATAAAACAACGTGTACATCTGATCAACTTTTAGTTGGTACTGAACTAAATATCGTGAAAACTGAGATGTAAGATATATAAATGGACTGTAATCCGATGAAATTAAAGTATATAATCTAACAATAAATGTTAGTGAATTTTAATTTAGTGATGACGACGACAGTATTACGTGGCTGTTGCTGATATACCATGATAACTGACATAGACTCAATAATAATAATAACGAATACTTGAACTCAACATTCATCAAAGTACAGAATGAAGGACAAACTATAATCAAAATATGTACCACGCTGTAATAAACTAACGGTATCATATTAAGGTTAATATACACTGGCGCATGTATCCCGGCATCAATCATGCTTTGACGTTTACCACTCATCGTTGTATGTTACGTGTCTTTCACTAATGGATTTTATATTAAATTAGCTTCTTACGTCATTAAAAAATATTTTACTTAAAGCCTCTTTATGCTATGTTATTGAAAAGTAGCTGAGCCTTGCAGTGCTACCCGCGCTTGGTGTTGTAGTCACGACCAATGGCGTAGGACGAACCCTGTCTAAAAAAGGAAGCCTAAGTTACTCCTTATATTATCAGCTATCTGCAAGTTAAAGTCCCGTTGAAATCGGTCCTCCATAAAAGGGATTACCCGGAACCAACAGATAGGCAGACATACACACAGACCGACAAAAATATCAAAAAAAAATATTTTTGTATATGTACCGTGTAAACATACATATGGATTTAGTAAAAAATATTACAAACAGACACCCCAATTTTATTTATTTCTATAGATACAGATATGAAACTGATTCCTGAGTACTTAGTCGATGCAAAAGTGTGCGTTCGAGTTTATGAGTGAGAAGACTTATTCTTCAGTGAGATATATAATCATATAGTTATACAAACCTTATAATTACGCGACTGCAAAAGAAGGAAGGTAGGAAGGTTATGTTTTCGAGTGTATGTATGTATGTATGTATATTTCTATGGCACACTGTAGAACCTAAACGGCTTGTCGTATTTTTATGAAAGTGGTGTCAATAGATTCATCTAAGTCATAAAAGTGATACTGGGTACATCAAAACTAAAAACAAAAACAAACTTAAGGATTATTGGCGACAAAAATAATTTCAAAAAAATGTGTGTTTTCAAAATACCTCGATTGTGCTATCAAAATAATTTTTTTTTAACGGTGATTACAAATATTGTTTATTATTATGTTTTATTTAAAAAAATACAACAAAATACCATTAAGTATAGTGTTTGTTACCATGCCGCATTGTTGCATTGTCTGTATTCACAATGAGTGTGATATCCATCACTCTTGGATTCTTCATAGTAGAGTCATTGGCAGAGCAATATTTATTATTAAAAAAGTAAAAAGTGAATACGAGACGAATGTTTCCTTATATAGAAGTATGGGAATTAATGCCATCACCGGTCGCAGGTTGACGCAGTCTCTATTAATCACAATTAGGTTATTACTACTGTTATTACTTGTTAACAATAAAAAAGTCCTTTCATTTGATACCCGTTCAGAAATATGTAAGCCGCCATTTTGTTATGGGTGGCCATTTTAGATTAATAATAATACCGATTACATATCGATAGAAATTTTAGATTTTATTTCAATCGGAAATCGGAAATTGGATCATATTTAACTTGCTAGATTTGATTACAGACAAACATTGGGACAGGTGAAATTAAAATAAAAGTTTGTAAAAAGCAACGTTAGTAAGTAAACCGTTTACTTAATATTTTTTCCCTTTAAGATGAATGTTAATTAAAGTACATAAGCAAATAATAAAGTCGGAATATCTACAATCCGCTCGTGGCTGCCACGCTGAATCCACGTGGACTTAAATAATAGCCCAAGTTGTAATTAATACGATGAGTAGATAGTGCCACTCTATTAACGCAAACTTACTGTGTTTTAACTCAAGTGAATTTATATTCACGTAGAATTCTAACAAAAGTATACAATTCTGGTGATTTACTAACAGATTAATTGTTTATTGTGAACTGTAGTGAAAATATTTCGTAAGAAACTTTAAAGTTTTTTAGGCAATTTTCAGAAGAAATTTTTAATTTTATTTCAGTTATAGTTTAGTGGAAATTCTTAGTAGGCGATTAAAACTTATTATTTTCATTTCACAAAACAAGGTACTTACTTTAGTTTTTTAAGATAAATTAAAACTTCTAGATTTTATTAACAATATTGTAAAAATAACATCGATTTTCTCGCATCGTTTCGAATAAGTAACGGTAACACAATTCTTTCATATAAAAGGATGCAACGGTTTATTTTTTGAGGAAACGGACATGGTACAATTAACTTTGATCACTTCTGTATGTCTATAATATCATTGAAATTAAAATTCCGATATAATAATAACCAAACACATATAGCAGGTACCATAAATTATAGCACCATACCATATAATTTACACATTAACTATCTCGGTGGCGCAAGTCGCAGTGAAGGCGACTGCTTTGCTTGAGGTCTCAGGTTTGATTCCCGGGTCGGACCAAATATTTGTATGATCTGCAAATCTTTGTTCCCGAGTCGGGTGTTTGTATGTAGTTAAAAAAGTATACATGTATTTGTATCAATTATTTAGTACCCATAACAAGCTCTGCTTAGTTTGGGACTGGATGGCTCTGCGTGTTAGATGTCCAAAAAGTACGTATATAAAAAATATATAAAATATAATTAATATCCATATTCTGAAAGATATATCGTGTAGTAATGATTGTACAATTAGTATTACTAATAATTTTATTTTTGCACTTATGCATGCACGAGACTAAGCACGCACATACCTACGCACGCACTTGGTTATGTGCATGCGTAGGTTTTTGCTTTTGCACGCACAGTTACGTATTGACGCACGCAGGTCCGTATTCGAACCGCAAATATTTTAACTCTACAGAGACTGTACGTTTGTCGTTAAATTCTTCAATAGAATTGCCGGTACACAACATTTAGGAAAATAAATAAAACGGTGGCCTCAATTCAAAGATCATTAATTTGAAATCTTAGCCATATTGAATTCAGTAATTAATTGTGTTGTAAATCTTTTTCTGATAAATTGTTAGAATACACAATAATTGTCTTGTTAAATGTATATTTTTTGTTTGATTTGCGAACTTTTACGAAGCTTAGAGGATATCGAATTATTTTCTTATTATAATTGTACTTAAATTGTACATAAGCGACTGCAGTTCAAGAGGTATCGGGTTCGATTCCCGGGTCGGACTGTTGTTGGGTTTTTCTTACAAGAAATTCTTAATAGCTCGGAGTATGGAAGAAGGCGGTATTTCCCGCCCATGTCTCGGAGAATACGTTAAGCCATCGAAAAAAAATATGGGAAATGTACCATGTAAACATAAAATACATATCTTCTTCTTTAGCCACCCCTCTTCGCAGTTTAGCTGGAGTCGGGTCTCCTAGTACATTTGCGCCAGAGAACTCTATTCTAAGTTGTCGTGCGTACGCATTTAGTAAAAAGCAGTTATTTATTTGTTTCGGAGTTTGGGTGTTTTCTATGTATAATATGTATGTATTTACAAAAAAAAGTATTTATGTATTCATATAAGTTATCTAGTACCCATAATACAAGCTCTGCTTAGTTTGGGACTAGATGGCGTTGTGTGTTAGATGTCCGAAATATTTATTTATTTATTTATTTTAATGTTACAAACAGACATTCAAATTTCATTCATATGTGTGCATAGAAGTCAAGGATTGAACCAAGCAGAGTGCATTGGAGAGCTCTGTGTACAGCAGTGGACTGCGACAGGCTGATGACGTTGATGTATATGTAGAATGAATGTCAAACACGATACTTTTTCTACAAACTCTGAATAAAACACATAGTAATAGGTGCTCTCTAATTAAATCCTTTTTTATAGTCCTTTATAGCCCTTGTAAAACATTTGACTATTTATATTATCTTAAAGAAATTTCTCAAAAATTTTTTTTGCTTATAAACATGTTATGAGGAGGCCAGAGCAGCATGAACAAATTTAAGGTAACCAAAAGACAAAAGACGACGAAAGAGGTGATCTCCGTTCACATGGTGGAGCAGTATGGCCAAGCTCCTGAAGAAGGAGAATTTACCGGACCTGACAACCCTTTACAGAATGTCTTGGCGCCGTGAGATAAGGTGACCCAACCCCACCTAAAGTGGGAAAAGGCTAGGAAGAAGAAGAAGAAGAAGATTTTTTTGGTTATAAAGTTATAATGTGAACGTTTATATTTTTCTCAAAGTTTTATTTTTATTTATTATTTGCGGCCCGACTATTAACAAAAGGGTTTACTTTGAAGTAGCAGACGGATTTATATTTTTTGTGTTGAAAAATACTATTACAAGTTCTTTTTAAGCTTTGTTTTCTTAAATAATATATTTTCTTTTGACATAAGTTAAAGTTTTATTTGACAGTTGACTTCTAAACTTCAATACATTTCAGACGACGATATAAACCTTTAGGTATGAGTAAGAATTTCTCATACATAAAATAAAAGCTCGTGACTTCAGACAAGATCATGTTGCCTAATCTTTTATGATATTGAAGTCTCGCAGACGAACATTAGGATTCATGAAAACTATCTGGCAATAGCGAATACGTCTTCTTTAAAAACTAATAATATTTTAGAAGTTTCTCTTCTATATAGCATTTTCATGCTTATTATTACATTTAACGAATGAGCTGCACAGCACTGGTTGTCAAGGAGACCGTTTAGGGAGGCCTTTGCCTAACAATGGACATCATTCGGCTGTGGTGATCATGATGATGATGATGATGACGACGGGAGGGTTTATTTTTAAATGCTATTTTTAATTGTTAAGCTTCCTGACATTAATTATTTGATAACTTTTAAGTGAAGACTTAATAATTTTCTTTAGGATAATTTCGCTTTCTCAGTTTCTTTCTTTTTCTGCTTTCTTATTGGTTTAAATCTTTTTATTAACACTTATGTATATCTTAGATTTTTTAGACTAGTACTATTAATATACATACATGAACAGCAAAGTACCTGGATAAGCAAGCTCCGCTCGGTATTTATTTTTTTGTAAATTTTCGCAAAATGAGATTTATCGTCCTCGAAACCCTGTGCATAATAAACTTCATATGTACACATTATACACGAAAATTGCTCGTTTAAAGAAATTAGGTAATCGAACATAGTAAGTAATCTTTTACGTATCTATTAAGTTAGTAAAATACTAAATACAGGTACATACGACCTAGTATCAATATTTACCAATCACTCGAAATACTCTTTATCCAACAAGCTGTCACGTTGACAGCGACCGATACGATCTCAAAGGCAGTCCTCATAGTAACAGGTTGTCTATTACTGTCAGTCCGTCCTATTTGCACTCAATGAATCAAAAAATTACGTCACGAGAAAACTTGTAAACTAAACATGAAGTCATATATAAAGAGGAATTTTTTGTTTGAAATTGTCTTTTGCTCGAGACATTGCTCGCGCTACTATGTGTCATTAAAAATATGATTGTACACACAACCGTTCATTCTTCATTTTATTGCTCTAGCACTAAATTAACATCTGCCCTTGCTGATTGACTCACTAACGCAGAGTCGATGTTTTAAGTAGGAGCTTAGAGAGGGTTCTCGAAAGAATTTTTGAAAATTTCTACCTGCAGAAGGTAAAATCGGCGATCAATAGATAGATGGAAACAGTTGGAAAATTGAAAACATAAAACAATTAATAGCTATTCTGATATTATATTACATTAACCGTGAGTGATACCGCGCGTTACACCTAGTAGTCATATAAACGCTGCATTTAATTAATATCGTGGCAACAAAGCCGAGACGCAAGTCATTTGGCTTCAACTTAATTATTTTCTGACTTGAAATATTAATCTCTCGCTCTATTGTGAAATGAAAGCCTTTCTATTGTCGGCTCGAGACATCAAAAGTCTACAGGAAGGATGTTAATAATAATATAAGATTAAGTATATGCAATGTTGGTTGTATTACAGGGCATTATTGAAATATTTTTTCTGTAGATGGATCACACTTTACTATAAGAATATCGATTGTAAAACGGAGAAATATACATATAACGATAGTTTGTTTTAGTTACCTTAGAACCCTCGTCACTTACGTTCATATGTAAAACCACTTATTTTTATTAAGTGGCATAAAGATATGTGACTTAACTTATGAACAAAAAAATCTATATGAATAGAAAACCGGCCAAGTGTGAGTTGAACTCGTGTATTGACGGTTCCGTACAAAGCTCTCCGCAATTTTTCCCTTATCTGTGCTATAAGACATTTTTATTTTATTTTTTTTTATTTTTTTAAAAAGACAACTCCCGCATTAGGAATATACATTCCTGTGTCGCGGGGATCTTTACAAACATACATGAAACGGACACAAAGTACACCCAGACTTAGAACAACGATTTATGGATCACACAAAGTGTTGTCCCATGTAGGATTTGAACCCACGACACTTGGCGCAGTAGGAAGTGGTGTGGCGACCACTGAAACCACT
>PKRV01000312.1:294800-330867 GCA_003709505.1 Hyphantria cunea
TTTTTGACGTGGTGGAATGCCTTTACGCACTTCGCTCCCCCCCTGCGGGTACAGGGGCTTCGCTTCGTGTGGGACTCCTGACTGACACCATCCAGACTACCCACTAAACCACCACGGTGTGCCACTCTGCGCCTGAGAAGGGAGGGATCCAGGAACCGCTTTCTTACGCCATCCGGACCCCTCCCAGCGCCAGCCCGCACTTAAGCGGGCTCCGTCGACTGTTGGTAACTCTCAAGGTGGGCGACGTACGGCACACGCATTACGTCGCCCCCCCTCGCGGACCACTGAAACCACTAGGCCAACCGTGTAGTCAAACATTGCTTCGTACCAGATTTTTGGATGCTGAGTTTACGGAAAGTTACTCTATAGGTTATGATTCCCTTGCGAGTGTTGAAAATTTGCAGAATAAACGGCTGTAATCTTTTGATTGCGTTGACTTAGAAGTTTGATTTTAATATTTGATAAGAATTTCAGTTTGATACCTTCACACGTTCCTGAGAATAAGTGTCTTGACAGATCGACAGACAGACGAGTAACAAATTGATCCTATAAGGGTTCCTTTTTCTCGTTTTAAAGTACAGAACCGTAAAAATGAATCGTCGAAATTATATGCGCATAACTTCTGATCGATTACACCAAATTGCATAATTATTTTTTGCATGTATTCGTTACTGTTAGGACAAAGTTTGCAGAGAATAAAATAAAAAGATAACCGCATAAACTTTTTTAAGTCAACGACTGTTTACAGTACTGAAAGAAAAGTATGGCGGCGATAAAAAGTTCGCCGGGTCAGTTAACTATATATAAATAAAACATGGAATTGAAATATTAACTTAACAGAACGTTTGTTTTATGAGGACATTGAAACTTCGAGCTCTGATTGAGCATTCAGAATCTACAATCACGTACCAGATCAGCAAGTTATTCTCGTCACTTTAACTGTACAAATATTAATTTTACAATATATTAGTTCTATCAAATAAAACCCAACGTGCACAAACAGTATTCAAACTTCCATGTAACAATTACCGTAATTGTTGTTTAAATTTCGCTACGCCTCCTACAGAAGGCTCGTAGCTCTAATTTGTCATTTATTTAGATAGGTACGCGTGCTACGAATCTTTCATGCTCTACGCATTAGTGATACCATTCATATGTATTTATTCACCACGTACGCCTATTTGCTTCTCATTTATACTCCGAGCGACAAAAAGAAATAAACACAACGATTTTATAGGACACTTACCGAAAATCTATAGAATTACAATTGCATCTAGATCTTTCATTTTCAAGTCACGAAGGTTTGCACATAACGTAAATCCAGACTCAGGTCAAACGCGTAAGGTCATAACGGCTGTTGACTTTTCGAGTTGGACGAAAGATTGTGATTTTCACTTGATAAATACGAATGTTTTGAAGCAAATAAAGTATCGTGTGAATGCTGTCTCAAGATTTTTGGGTTCATTATCTGTTTACGGCAAATAACTTTCTGTAAGGCCCAAGTTATAAGAATTGAATCTTTTGCAATCATTTTATGTACGCTCTTGTTATCGTATGGTTTTATTTGCTCATATAAAAAGTGCTTTTTAAGGTAGACCCGAGGTTAGAATTAGTTACTGGTATAGGTATAAACGTTAATGAGATTAGGTTTAGTTCAGCATCGTATTCCAAGTAGAAAAATAATCATTTTTCCGTATATTCCGAGTACCAACGGTATCACTAATCAAGAAACAATGAAATACAGATTGTTTCCAGATAACTCTTACTAAGTATCATATAAGTAAGTACCTGGATAACCGAGCTTAGCTGGGTCCAATAAAAAAATAGTTTTATGTAGTTCGCTCGAGTTGTGATAAGTGGCACTAGATGGTCATTGATCATCGATAAAGTTGATTGTTTAAAACACGAATAAAACGACATTTTCTAAAAAATAATCCTAGCTAGATTGATTTATCGCCCCCGAAACCCTTTGTATACTAAATTTTATGAAAATCGTTGGAGCCGTTTCCGAGATTCAGTTTATATATATATATAAATGTTACTGCAAAAGTCCAAACTACGGTATATCCTAAGATTTTTCAGTAAAATCTAAGATTTATCAACTCTTCATGGTAAAAGTCCGAACAGTTCCGTGATCATCGTCGATTTCGAACTTTAACCACCTTTCACTTGGTAAATCTTACGGTTTATTTCAAGGGCACGGTAAATATCGAAATAGACACGTCATAACGTGTTCGGCTCATCATCTCGTACTCGTTGGCAGTCAGCAATTCAAGCCGTGATATTATAATAATAATAAATATTTCGGACATCTAACACACAACGCCATCTAGTCCCAAACTAAGCAGAGCTTGTATTATGGGTACTAGATAACTGATATTAATACATGAATACTTTCTTTTTTTTTGTAAATACATACATATTATACATAGAAAACACCCAAACTCCGAAACAAATATTTGCAGANATATATATGTGTATGTATGTATTGTCTACCAGAATTGCTTTTGAATATCTCTGAATTAAACTTTTTTCACCCTTCCCGCTCTCTATTATGTCCGTACCAACGCTATTACCAAGATTACTTAAAGATGCGGTTTACTAAAATACTAGGATACTTTATATTCAATAGTGTTTTAGTTTATAAATTTTATATAAATTTAATTAGTAATTCTTAAATGTCAACTCATACTAATATTAGGCAAACGAAAGTAACTCTGCCAGTTACGCTTTCACGGCTAAACCATAGCACCGATTTTCTTGAAATTTGGCTTGGAGATATTTTGATTCTTGAGGGAGTACATAGGATACTCTTCACCGCAATAACCGACATACACGCAAGCATACACAAAAGCCGGTAAGGTCTGAAATAAATATTAAACACATTAGCCGAGAGATTATCTCTTCTCACAGGGAAATGAAAACACCAAGTTGTATGTGTCGACTGTGTTTAAGTGTGTGTGTTGGATTGTACATTTCAAAAACAAGGGGAAGTTGTGCGTCTGGTAATCTTATCCACTCGGTCCAAGTTGAGAGAGTTTGAGGTTGATGAGATCATATGTATAAGTACCAGTTGAAGGCTCTCCCATGCTAAAAATGTATTGCATAAGTAGCACTTATTTTAAATAAATGCTATATCACAAGTTGATACTTACCCTAGTTTTCACTCTCGTAGAATGTTTCCTATTCAATCCTTTAATTTTGCTGTGTCATCAAAACATCTTAGGTTTTCATTCATTGTAATAAAAGCAATTGTTGGTTGGATTCTATAGTAAGAATTAACCATTCTACATTCGTTTTCTTACAATGAGCACTGTCTAATAAAAAATTATGATGGTGAGGAGAGTGGGACACTTATTAACATGAAAAAACTATGATTCTGGTAACTGGCACGTTCTAAGCCTTGCCCTGTAGATTGTTCATTGCTTTAAAACCTTCTCTAAGCCCGCACTGCTTATCTTTAGGATTGGTGATTTTATGAATTTGCTTAATATTCTAATATGTACTTTTCTAAAAGACCCGTTACTTAAAACTAACGCTCTTGACTCTTCCTAAGATCACCAACCCTTATTGATTTTAATTAAGTAAGACTCTTTCCAAAAACACAGATAATTACCCCACACATATTGAAATCAACTAATACAGTTTCCAATATTAATACTCCGAAAATTGCCTACAAGCTTGAAACTTACTTTTGGCTGAATTTAATTGCTTCTGAGCAAATTTCATTTTTGGTTGTTTAATTATATACATATATCTACTGCAAGTACGTATCTATTGCAATTAAAATAAAACCTTCACTGGCATGTTTATGGTTGGTCTTCAAAAACAAATCATATGACTAACAATTTTCGCCACACACATCAAAAAAATATTAAAAGTAATAAATACCCAGTTTGGAATCAAGTGTCTTTTTAACACCTGTTTATAAGAAGAGTTCGAAAATATAAGTTACTAAATACAGACCTATATGGAAACGTTGTATATCAGCTAAGGTATTCGAAACTATAGTGTTTAACCAGGTTTATTCTACTATATCATATCCTTGAATCCGTCTCATCACGATTTTTTGAGAGGCTGATCCACTGTCACTAACCTGGCACTATTTAATGAATTTATTACGAGTGATTATGCCTAAGCCTTTAATCGGATCAATTACGATATCCTACTGCATACTGTAAACAGGATGGAAAACGGAGAACCTGCTCCGGTGTTTCTCTTCTTATCTCTTGAATAGGTCTCGGCAGTAAAACATATACATATACAAACACAACAGTACAAATCACGAATACAAATATAAACACACATATATTATAGGTACTTACATATATACATACACATATACATCACATATATACGGTTTTCTTATCGGTCAGAAAATGTTATTTCACTTTGTAACGATTCCATCTGTTGCCTTTTACAAATCGTCGTATGATAGCTGACTCACTATTTTTAATGAAAATACTTATTGACAGTGTAGTCAGCCCGGAACTTTCATAAAAAGTTTAACTTTTATGTTCCCAACACACCGCTCCGAAACAACCCACACTCAAGTGTACCAAAGGCATCTACCAAATATCATTTTAATGAGTTTTGTAAGCAGGACATTATAGATCCATTCTCTATGAGTTTCTCAAAGGTGCAAAAGCGTCTTAGTCTCAAGTTTCTTTCTCTTACATCTTTATCTTTAGCATATCACTTCGAGTGAGGAATTTTAATTGGTTCACTGTATTCTACTTTATTGCAAATAGATTAGCGGTAAGTCCACCATAATATAAACAAGTGATTTAATTAAAAAGATTTTAAAAACAATTTCTTTGTTAATAAAAGAAATACTTTTAGCCCTTTCATTTGATACACATATTGGGTGGGTAGTTCAGAAATATGTAAACCGTCATTTTGTCACGGCGGCCATTTTGGATTGATAATAATATGGATATAACAATACGACATTAATTTGAACTAGACCTACCTACATGTGTTAGAAGTCCACATACAAAATTTTAATAAAATTGGTTCATTAGTTTAGCAATAGGATATTATTTCCCGTTTTCGAAATTTACTACACGATGTTGGGTTAACGATCGATGTAACATCTACTGTCGCGTCGTCGCGCTACATTTAAAGGAGCCGCCGCCGTCGGAGCCGAAGCCCTATGTGTTGTATTGTTTATTAATAGGTATTTTGTAGTTATTTTATACACATTAGTTAAGTTTGTGTGATTTTAAATAAAACAATGCCTGGACTCAGTTATACACTTATACGGTTTGTGAATAATTTACTACGGATAAGATTGTGTTACATATTTAATTGCAAATGTTAGAGGTAAGTCCTCCATGACATAAACAAGTGGTTTAATGAAAAAGATTATACTTTTAGGTTTAGTGAATAATTTACTACGGAAAAGATATTATTTTATGAAGAATGTTCGTTTATCCTACCTACCAATAGTCGGATTATTGTACAAACTTCTAGAAGATACAAGATCGATATTTGATTCCTAATAGAGATAATGCTCTTCCAATTGGAACCTCGACACGAGATGACCAAATTTAAAACCTTGCTCTTTCCGGTTTTTGGTGACGGTGTAATTAAAAAAAAACAACCTACGTCGCGTGTTTCGGTGCTTTAGTATATACCTATTTAACGGCCGGGACCGCGGCCTCTCAGGTTAGTGAACTTAAATTACAAATTTCCTTATTAGATTAAATTTTTAAAATATTTACTTCATTAATTTTTTTCTTATATCCGTTTTCGGACAAATTAAACAATCCCAAAGTAAAGTTTAACACATTGAAATAGCCCACGGTTTCGTTTAATGTCGTATTGTCATATCCACCTTGTATATAATTGCATTGTCATCATAACGAAAGGGACGTTTCAAATTTCAGCTCAATCGGAAATCGGGAAGTGGATCAAATATAATTTGCAAGATTTGATTACAGACAAACATCTGGACAGCTACAATGAAAAAATAAATAATAAAATAACAAAAAAGGCTTGTGAAAAAAATTGAAGAAGTGGAATCATTCATTGGCTTAGTATCTACAGATCCACAATTTAACCTCCGTCTCCATCATCCGATCCACTCGCAATAGCTAGCTTATAAGAATATCATTCAAATAACGAGTCCCCAGTTTTATTTTAATGCCGATAATAACTTAAAATTAATTTACAAAATTAATTAATCTAGATATAAATGAATCCAATAGCACGTTATTATTAAATAAAATGAATATAGTAGATATTTCGGACATCTAACACACAACGCCATCTAGTCCCAAACTAAGCGGAGTCTGCACTATGAGTACTAGACAACTGATATAAATACATATATATTTTTTGTAAATACATACATGTTATACATGCACCCAAACTCCGAAACAATTTTTTTACATATCATACAAACATTTTGTCCGACCCGAGACCTCAAGCTCAGAAGTCCCTTTAAGCAACTGCTGCGCTTGAGGTCTCGTGCATAATACGCTACTGCTGTACCACCGAAGGAGTCAAATATTAATGGAATCTAAAATAAATAATTAATCACATAATCCAATTACGAAAAAATGGTAGTTTCTAATCATCCATTATCAAATTACTTTAAAAATGCCAGTGTAAATACAAAACGATCCCGGAACATAATATCGGGACCAAAACGGCCGACATTGGACTAATTACCCTCGCCACCCTTTGATCAACCCTCTGCTACCCCCGCAATCTACCAACGTAATAATGTTTTACTTTAAATTTATTTCATGTATAATAAATTGCTTTGTAGAATTATGAGTCTTTAGTAGGTTTTAATATTATTGGTGTGACATTGAACTTTAAGAGTTTTTAATAGTATTATATTTTTCCTTATATTACACCACACACATATTTTAACTGTTTAATATTTATTTTATTATAATACTTTCACACTATTAACACATCTTGTGTTGTGAACTACTTTACTAACATCCGTGAATCGTATATATAGAACATCTTAACTCAGGATAACGGTTTGTGGATCACACATTGCAGTCCCATGTTGGGATCGAACTCACTATACTCCGCGCAGTGGGAAACGGAGAAGTATTTATCTCTCTTTTCAATATGATATCGATTGTCCTGTTTTATTCCTAATTTGTTCGGTTGACAACAGAAGACATACATAATCATTAGATATACATAAAAGTTTAAGTGTCTATATTTACTGTGTAATTATTTTCCCCCGTTCTCTTATTTAGTTCTAAAAAGAATATTGCAATAGTAAGACAAAGACTTTTTTAAACATTATGAGAAGCAATAGCCTAAAAGTTCACAGTATTCCTGAGTAGTATTATGGATTGTTTTAGAACTTTGTAAAAACTGTTATCATTTCAATTTACTACTATCATGACTTAGAACGATTAAAAGCTCCAGGGTTCGGCTTCGGATCAGGAAAATTGATATTAGCTTTTTCTATCCGGATTTTTTTCCCGTAGTAGAGCCTATAGTAGTAATAGTAGCAAAAGCAGTAGTAGTAATAGTAGCAAAATGCCCGATAAACTCAATTACTGCGGATCTTTATTACAGTGGACTTAGAACTTTCAGGTGTATATAGACACTGGATAAGGATAAAAATATTTGCAATACCCAGTTAGAATTAGGGGAAACATGGTGATCATATAAAATAATATATATAATACGACAAAGAAAATAGTGGTACTTAACTGAAAGAAAAGTATTGTCGATTTTCGATTCACTTCATTATAGACTGAGATCCCGGTCACCACAGATTTTGTAATTTTAGGAAAGTTGAAATTTTTAGAATCGGTACTCTAACATAAACTCAGAAAGGAATGGATACCCGCTAAGCTGAAAGAGAGGCCATTTTACAGTTAGCAGGTATCAAAGGTAGAACGCAATATATACTCAAAACTAACAACACACTAACTCAGAGTAGAAGGGAGTTATAAGGATATATATTCACATATATATAAATAAGCAATAGCTCGAATTGTTTATTAAATATTTCTTTTAATTATTATTAAGGTCATTATTTAGTTAAGCCGCTGCACCGATTTCCATGAAATTTAGCATGAAGATAGAAATTCATCAAAACTAATAGTACGCATATACTACTTTTGATAAATAATATAATAGAAAGCTACTGTCAGAATCTGAGGCAAGCAAAATAAAAAGAATAAAAAAGGAAACAAAGAAAAGGTATGTTAGTTTAATTAAAAGAGCCACAGAATATTCATATACATATGAATTAACGTGAAGCAAAACCTTTACAAGTTTGAACGCACGTTACGTAATGGCCAAAGGTCTGTATTTTACTGCGGGGGGGCTCGTCATACGGGCTTTACAGCATCATAAATTTTGCAAACTTTGACGAGACTGTGTCGCAGATACTAACAAGAAACCGGACATATTGAGAAATTAATGGAGTTTGGCTCTTGGTGGTATTTGTTACATAATACTTGAATACTCAATTGAGGCGCTCATAGCATAGTTGCACTCGGTGATTAGAAATAATCACCGATGGTAAGCAATGACGGCGCGGTTAATACCTGGATGGGTGACCGCTGGTGGCATGTTACTATGAGCGTCTCCGTGATTCGGTGCTCATGTTAAGCAGTCGGTTCCGTTTGTTATCATAGGATAACAGTCGTGAAGCTTAGGTGCAGGTCTTTGGGCGGCTTAAAAACATCCAACGGCAAGGTTTCGTAGCCACAACGTAGTCTGGCCAGTCCACAACCCGCACTTGGCCAGCGTGGGGACATATGGCTTAAAACCTCTCCTGAGAGGAAACCCGAGCCCAGCAGTGGGATATTATGGGTTGTTGATTTTTTTTCACTTAAATTCTACAGTTCTATACTACTCAATAAGGTCATCTACCCTCTGAGTTACATAATGCAGTAATGTATGTTTTTACTTCAGCATTTTATCGTTTGTAAGCTAAGGTTATGTTTCAAAAACAGCCAAAAATAAACAGATTTGGGCTTCATATTCAACAAGCGATCAAAAAACTAGATGAGTAATCAGAAATAAATAGACTTTATGCATTATGGTTCGTAATAATTTTCGTCACGTATAGAGAATGGTCAGTTTCTATGTATGTCCAGCAGTGAATTGCAATATCATCACGATAGCGAAGTGCCTATGACTTTGCTTCCACCTGTGTTTAGCGTATTATCCTATATGTAAGAGTATATGTACTCTCTGATTTGAAGTTGCCTTTCATACCAAATTTTGAATTTCGCTTATTTTTTTAACTGAAGTAAACAGTAAACAGTTTCAGTTCTCAATTGCATATTTTAGTATGTAGTTTACTTTCTATTTAAAAAGCTAACGCTTTGAGATATGTTTTTACTAATGTTGTCATTATCTAATTCTTTTCCTTTTCTTGGAAATGGCAAACTGTGCCGGTGTCGACAATTCTGCCAATTTCAAGTGAGATGGATATACTTGGGTTTGTGAATAAAATTTTAAAGAGAGATTAAAATTTTTGCAGCTTTCCGAAATTTTTTACAAAATTCATACTTAAAAATATATTGACTGTACGTCTATTACTACGATAACTGACACATGAGTGAAGCCACGGATAAAAGCTAATCATATATTAAAAGGCTTTGATAAGATTCGGAAAACTTCTTCCTTCCAATATTTGTTTAAGCGATCATCAAAGGAATGAAAAGGTTCTTCCAATGTTAACTTACATATTCTCAACCAAACTTTGTTCGCAATAAACTTTTTAATTCGCTCTCTGTTTCATTTTAAATTTGTTTCTGTATTAGAATAATTAGTGCTACAGATTTGAGCTCGTTTTCTTTGTGAGGTCGCAAGTTATCATCTAACTAAACTTTCATTACCAATTTCAGATTAAGTTTTAAAAATCTAAGGAAAGTTTCTTTTTCTTAGCATATTTATGAGAAAAGGGAGGATTTTTAAGTTGGTTTGAGTTCCCGGTTGTAATAATGGCTAATTACATTGAGTAAAAGTTAAGAATGGATTAACATTTTTTTACTGAGACTGCCTTTGATGTCAGTTTCATTTGATGTAATGTTGGTGATGAATATTTAGTGTACGTAAATTATTCAGGTTGCAGACATATCTGATTTTTCTGTCGTGAATTTAAATTTAATTACAGACTTGCAAATATTTAAAAAGCGGTCAAAGTTTCCGAACAAAATGTATACATACTTCGATGTTTTTTGGCAAATGCAAGTTTATTTTTAAACATAAATTATATAGATTTTACAATAATTATAATTTAAATTTCCTATTAATAGTCAAAACTTATAGTCAAGTGTTCTACTACACCTGTTCAAAGTTGATTCTATGAATCGATTATATTTATATATTCTATTTATTTATATATATTTATACGATACGAGTAAGGTTATAAAATAATATACTACAAGCTACAAAAGGTTTGCGACCACCCAGTGATATTCTAATTAATATTGAATAAATAAAATCGTTTAATTTGGCAATACTCCCACATTTTAACTATAGTGCTGTTTTCTATATTAGTCTTAGTGGAGGTAAACGTTGCAGCATGGTGGCAACCATTCAGTCTTGTCTGCATTCGCTATGAGTATGGTTGCCCCCACTCTTGGAGTCTACTCATGCTTTTGGTTATTGACAGTATGATGAATATTTAAATGTAAAAAATAAGTTGTATACGGTGGAATTATTCCAAAATTAATACATTTTCTATTTAAAACAAAAACATTTTACTCACAGTATTATAAAATCTGACGCAGAAACGTACCTGTAAATATAAAAAGGCAAATTCAGCATCAAAATATACCGATGAATATCATTTTGTTGAAATTCTCTAGTTATTATTAGAATAAATATATTTAGGTCTTTGGATCTTTAAAGGACATGATTTCAATTTCAACACGTAAGCAACAATTTATAATGTATTTATCTATTATAATATCCTATCAAGGGACAGTGTTCGAAATATTGTAGAAGGGTATAGTATAATATACAAGTTGTATATCACATGTCTATATCGGTCATATGGAGAATCTGCATATGACGCAGATCTTCTCCAATGGAGAAGATCGTTACCTATAATACCGTAAAGAAAACTTATCTCACCAGTGGAGGGGTGGTCTCCAAACACGACATTCAACTTAAAGCGCAGAATAGTAATGATATGTTTATTTGGTGACTACATTGGCTCCACCTGCCTGCATCTCTATAACCGTTATACACACGGGCGGGCGCAGCCAATCAAATTACCAACGCGATTAAGATAAGCGAAGGTTTTCCCTCAAGAATCAAAGCATTTCAATTCCCAATTTTTCAAAGTATGGAACAGACAGACAAACTTCTTTATTTATGATATTAGTACGGATTTTTTTCTTCATTGTCTAATTGAAAATCCCCATATAACGACTCCTGTGAGTTCTAAAAGTAGCTAAGTGTGACATTATAAATGTTTTATTACTCAGCTTTATTTACGCCACTTTAGCTAAAAATATATTGACGTAGGACGATACTTATGTACCTTAAATAGTAGCATAATTAAAAGCCGTTTATATTTAATACGCTTAATGGCCGACACAAATTGGTAGGGTAAGTCGTTGATTTACGCAATTCTTTACACGATTTTGATTTGAACTTGTATCTATTTTGATGAAGTCTGAAAATGATTTTGATGATATTTACGTACGTGTATTATTTTAAATTCGAATCTAGGATAAAATTTATTATTTATTTAATACTTTCCTTTTCTTCTATACAAACCTTGTCCCAATAATAACTAACATATAGAAAAAATAATAATCTAATTTGGTGCAACCGATTAGAAGTTATGTGTGGACATCTATTTCGGTGATTCACTTTTATGTAGATATTTATGTATTCTCTCATTCTTGGGATATATACCAGAAAAAAAGATGGAAATATGGGAAATGCTACCATGGTTAAGCCAGAAAAATATTCATGAGAATAAGCACTAACCAGAGAAGGGTCTTTCGCTGCCTCTAAGGTCAATAACATAATAAGACTTTAGGGAGAAATGGCACTGTACCAATTATCAACTTAAAATGTATATCCGAGTGATGGCCACGATCTTGTGACATGAGAAGGGAAAAAGACGGTATGAGATGTACACAATCACCAACCGATATCTGCTTAGCCATCTTTACCTGTATAAAGATAATTAGCTTACTTGAAATTAACAGGTGAGGAACGTTTAAAAAAAACTTAATAGTTTATTCAGAATCAGCTACAAGTTTACGTAAAAAATTGCAATCATTTGCTAATGTTGTTTTGATAATGACAATCGTTCAGTCAATACATTAGCAATAGTATATAATATGGGTATCATATGAAATTTCTAATATATTGTCTTATTACTAAAACTAAAGGTCGTCTAGCATCCGAAATTCAACCATAATTTTCTCTTTTACGATTTTTCGCTTTAAGTATTTATATGTTACTAAAAGAACCGACCAATACACCAAACCAGCAAATTAATTGAATTTTTTCCAGTCATTTCTACAAATGTCGTACAAAAAAGTTATGTAGGAACAGCAAATATGTTAAGGATGTACATTCAGAAACTCTCATCAGCATATATTATGTATATGATAAAATTGTATGAAAATATTCGAAGCAGAAAGCTAGATTATAACTGTGATGGATGTTGGATTGTGTTTTAGATTTATTTTCTGAAAAAATCGGCCTACTGTTTAAACTGTAGGCCAATTTTTTCATATAATATATAATATAATAATAAAATGTTCTGCTTTATCAGATTCTTTTTAACCAGGAAATAGAAATGGCGTTGGAAGAGCTGATCATCGTCTTTCAAATTAGAAGGTATTACACAACTCAAGAGGTATAGACTGCATGGCGTTGTGATTTAAACGTTCGCCACACCGCGCCGCTTCTTACTTAACCAAGTGTTGTGGGTTCAAAACCCACATGAGACAATACTTTATGTAATCTACAAATCATTGTTTTGAGTCCGGGTGTTCTTTATGTTCGTTTCATATAAGTTCCTAAATACTAATGCGGGTGATTTTTTCTTAAAGAAACAAGTGATTAATTTAAATAGTTTTTTTTAACTTGTTAATAAAATATATTTTAAGTCTTTTGATTTGATACCCATATTGAGTGGGTTCTTCAAAAATATGTACGACACCATTCCGTTACGGTGGGCCATTTCGTATTAATAATAATACCGATTATATATAATCGCATTGTCATCAGAACTAAAGGTATATTTCAAATCAGAAACCGGGAAGTCGATCAGATTTAACTAGCAAGATCGCATTTTGCATTCCATGACAAACATCGGGACAGGTGAATCTAAAAACTAAAAAAAATATAAAAATATATAAAATAAATTAAAAAACTTGTAAAAAGAAACACTTTTAGAATTTTGAGTAATCCTAACAAAACATAAATTTTAACCTATCCGTGGTAGATCTTAGACGTACCTAAGGGACCTTTGATGTAGAGTTGGTTTTTCTAGATATTACAGTCAGCTTTCATGATGCTTCACATCAACAAAAATATAGACGAGAATTGCTTCAGAGTTCCTGAAGATTTATTTTCAAACATGGACGTAAATAATAAGAATAGGAATCTATTCATCATCAGCCTATCGCAGTCCACTGCTGGATATAGGCCTCTTCAATTTCACGCCACTTGGTTCGATTTTCGACATCTTGCATCCAGCTTCTGCCAGCCGTTTTGCCCAGGTCATCACTCCACCAGTATACCGTGGGAGAGCAACGCTTCGGCATACATGGGCCGGCTCGACCGGAGTGATACCACAGCCTCACAGAAAACCGGTGTGAAACAGCGCCTGCGCTGTGTTTCACCGAGTGCGTGAGCTTTCCGGAGGCCCATAATCCAACCTTACCCCTTATCCCCCTCCCCATCCCCCAAGGCCAGCAACGCACTTGTGATGCTCTTGGTGTTGCGGGTGTCCATGGGCGACGGTAATCGCTTACCATCAGGCGATACGTCTGCTCGTTTGCCCCATATTCATAAAAAACCTGGCCTGTCTCGACAAACGTAGTGTGGACGTCTCACATTGCGTTTGTCGAGACACCGTCTGCGTTCGAGTTCTGCGGCTAATATTGACAGCCACTTCAGCTTACTAATGACTTACTTACTTACCTTGGGCTATCTCAATGACCTATTACCAGCAATCAGGAATCTATTACCTGCGTGAAAAGATGTAATCTTTTCAAGGAACTCTGCCCATCATCATGACCTTAAAAAGTCTACTGCGGAACATCTTAGAAAATAAATTTTGGCCTACTATACCACAATGGCTACCTGGTTGCTATAGAGTTTTATGGTAGTAGGAAAATTTGACTTCCTTTTTTACCCAACTGCGAAAAAGGGAGTGTATGTATTATGTGTAACATTTGTTTAGCACACCCTAGAGTCTAAACGGCTTGTCGTATTTTTATGTGAGTTGTGTCAATGGATTGAAATGCAAAATGTAGTTTAGAAAGTTCTAAGTATGGAAGTTGACGGATATAAGAGGGGAGGACGACCAAAGAAAAAATGGATGGACTGCGTAAAAGAGGATATGGCCAGGAACGGAGTAAACATGATAGAGGAGAATGGAGGAAGAAAACTCATTGCAACGACCCTAATTAAAGTAAGGACAAGGGTAGGGAGATGATGATGATAATAGTGATGGTATCAATAGATTCGTCTTAGGGGTGATAGTGCCTCTGGGTACATCAAAATAAATAACAAAAATAAAAATAATTTTTTTCTTGCTTAATTCATTTTATCTTTTCAGTTCTTTAATAAATTTAATATTCCAATTACATATATTGACTTACCTACCTGCTTTGGGGCGGTGTGTCTGAATCGAACCGACTAAAATCACACGGTGTGCCACTCTGGTCCTGAGATGGGAGGAATCCGGGAACCGCTTTCTTACGCCATCCGGACCCCTCCCGGAATATTGTCCTGCCTATTTGAACCATGAGTAGAATACAGATGGTGATACTGTATTCTTAATACTACACCCCGCGAATCAATCGTACTCACCAAAACTAGGTATTATAATACTCTTAAGTTCCTTTCGATAGGATGTAAGCAACTTTTAAACGGTATCACACAGAAAATATATAGTCCTAAAATAATAATGAGCAAGGGGCATATTATAACATATATATTTTAACCCGTTTATTCCCGAGAGCGTCATAACCACAGTTCGTAATGACTGCTTTTTTATTGGACCAACATCCCAACACAATAAATTATCTCGAGCGAGAGAACATTTAAACTAAAGTGGACAGAGCTGAATAAACAAATTGGAGCAGTAATATTTTTTTTTACTACTATTTGGTAAAATTCCACCAGCGTAATTTGTATTTGCGAGTTATGATGTTCCGTTTGATTCCTGTAGTAAGCAGAGTAAAACTATAAGTCTCCGGTAGTATTTTTTATGATTTAGGTGGTAAATAACGGGTCGCCTTATGAAAAATAACTACTGTTAGTAATTAAAACCACGATTCAAGAGTTAAAGTGCGTTACAGTACTTAGGTTATTTTCTTGAAAATTTGTAAGTCAGATAAATTTAAAAATCTCATGTTGTACTATGAATATTAACAGCGTATGCAACTGCTGTGCTTGAGGTCTCGGTTTCGATTCCAGAATTGGACCAAATGTTTGTATGATCCGCAAATATTTGTTTTCGAGTTTGTATGTTTTCTATGTATTTACAAATAAAGTATATATGTATTAATATTTATTTTAGTTGTCTAGTACCTAAAATACAAGCTTCGCTTAATTTGGGACTAGATGGCGTTGTGTGTGAAATGTTCGAAAATATTTATTATTTAATATAACAAATAAAGTGATTTTTTTGTACTTAATTTTAAAAAGCAATAATGTAACAAATACCTACTCTTGTATTACAAGCTTTGTTAAATTTAAAGCTAGATAATCTAGATATGCTTCAGATGTTACAATTTTTTGAAAAAAATAAATAATAAGAATAGCATTTCTCAAATTATCTATGCACTACATTATTACTGAATTAATTAAGAAATGCGTTTTTATTAACAAAGCACAATTAATAACAAATATATTTTTAACATCTATCGCCGAAGCCATGTCCCTTGAGCTTTCACGATACATTAACTAGCAAGCAACAGGTAACACTAAACTTTATAGCCACGAGTGAAAGTTTAAAGTCCTTTGGTATCTCCGTTCGAAGTAATTCAGTTAAAGCAACCCACTTTTTTATTTTTATAGGGCTGATTGAAAACATTGTAGTATTTTACGCTTCTCGTTCAAAAGCCTCGTGTTTAATTTGCAGTAATTACGTTTATCGGTTGTATAAATTCCTTTGGTATAAAGTGTGATTAAACTATTCTAGACAGATTTATAAAGTTAATGGAGTTGTGACTCCAAACACGATGCCTAAAAAGCGGTTATAAATACAGTTAATTAGTGCAATAACAAGTTCTACTAGATCGTATATTTGGGAACTGGTTATCATCAGTATCTTAAAGGCAAAATCAATGAGTATCCGTCATGAGAAAGATTACATTTCCCTGGTAGTGTATTCTATGCTAATATTATATATTCAAAAGTCTGTCTCTTTATCTGTTTGCCTGTCAGTAAGGATTTTATGGCTAAACCGTTCCACCGATTTCAATGCAATTCGTCATTAAAATACTGTGATTCTTGAAGAAGGACATAGGCTTACACTTAACGGCGATAACCTACATACACGCGGGTGGTCGGCTCAAAGCTAGTCGTTAATAAACATAACCTAATGACCGAGAATAACAACCTCTTATTAAATTTACTAATCGATATAAAGTCCTTAAAAAATCGTAAGACATTGTAATAAAATAACTACCAAACAATTTATAGATGTGCTATGTAAATACAATAATATTAGAAAAGAGTTTGTTTGGTTTAACAAATTCATCTCAAGGACAATACCCCATTTATTACGTCCAATGAGAAATGTAGCAAAAAAACTAAAATAATAAAAAATATTTTGGAATTCCATAACGAAGTCCACAATGAATGCAATTTTCAGACTAACCACACATGTGTGTGTTCGCTCCGACACTGTTTTTGTCTCTACACGAGATATAGATATACACAAACCTGAAAACATTCACAGAAGGCTATACCGTTATTAACTAAACGAAATAACGGCTATAAAGCTCGCGATATAATCTCTTTATTCACCTCAGTGGCTTTAAAAATCATAAAATTTTCTCTAAAAGACATCAATGACTAAAATCAACGTTTTTGAAAAGCCTAAAGGAGCTTAACGTGCTATTTAGCTGCTGTTACGACTTTAAATAGGTCCCGACGGCTTAAAATAGCCTCACAGGTTTGCATTACAGAGACACCTTAGATATATATTGTCTTAGTAAGGTTTATTTGAACCGAGAATGATGTAGTCTCAGAGAAGGTTAACATTAAAAGTTTAAAAATGGCTGCAAATTTTTATTTTTGTATATATTTTTCAGACCAATATTTCTTAAACTAACATAGCTGGCTCAGTGACCTAAGATTCGGCCTCCTGTTCCATTATTTTCTAATCAGTGCTAGTTAACACCAATCAGGCACTTGATCTGACACAATCTCTGACGCCCAAACTTTTTCATATCTTACTATTCTTAATAATAGTTTAAACTCATAACAATTAGGTACCTGCTCTCCAATTTCACACTTTTATTAAATACTTACATACACTACTGTTGTTGACTCTTCCAAAATCTAATAGGAGTTTCTAAGCCACTCCATATATATTATATCTATGAAGATATCAAAATACCGCGACCGTAAATCGAGCTGCAAATGGTTTGTATATACAAAATGATGACTTAACATCACTTCAGATCAAGGCCATCCAAGCTTAGCCTTATCACTGATAACAAAGAGACCGTGGGAGAGCCACGCTTCGGCATGTATGGGCTGACTTCACCGGAGTGATGCCACGGCCTCACAGACAACCGGTGTGAAACAGCGCCTGCGCTGTGTTTCACTGAGTGAGAGAGGATACCGGAGGCCCATAATCCAACCCTTCGCCTCATCCTCCTACCCATCCCCCAAGGGTGGCAACGCACTTGTGACGCCCCTGGTGTTGCAGGTGTCCATGGGCGGCGGTAATCGCTTACCATCAGGTGATAAGTCTGCTCGTTTGCCCACTATAACATAAAAAAACATAGGAGACAGCTGTCGTCGATAGCTTTAGTCAAAATTCATTGTACTTGACTAAAAAATAGAAAGCACAGTTCTATCCGTCTTCATTGAGACTTTAAATATACCCAAACTACATATGAACTCATATAGAGATAGATAGGGACCGTAAATTTTATATACCTTCTGGGGCGCACAAAGGCTTGACTTTTTGTATAAGTCACCCATCTAGAATTCCGTATACGATGACTTCATAGTATACACCCGGGAATAGCGGGCTTATAAACAGATCTTTCAATCTAACCTTTCCATGAAAGTTACTGGTATTACAGGTATACGTAAACCCCGTCGTCACTCGGCCTCGTGTACAATCAGTCAAAGAGAAAACAAAATGAAGAGCCGACGTATGTCACGGACGAACGTGACGAAACGGCTGAGAGTGAAACACGAGTTAAGTTCAATCTTAGTATTCCTTATTAGTTATTTTAGTTACAATAGTCTAACATTTTAATTATCACATTATTTGCTGGAATATACATTAATACATAAAATCGCACCTGTTTCTCCGAAGCTGTAGGTCCAATGTGCATGTGGTCCAAAAAAAATATATGTAGAGAAATATAATCCTTTGCGTATACTTAACAGTCATTTAAAATATTCATTCATAGAAAACGTTTAAAAAACTATGACTTTTTTCTAAAAATTTAAATGTTTAAAAAGATTTTGAAACAAAATGTATATGTTTATTGACTAAAATGTCAATAAACATATCCTCTAAACTGACGATATGTTTATTGACATAAATGTATATGTTTATTGACTAAAATGTCAATAAACATATCGTCAGTTTAATTAACAAAATATTTAACCCTACATCTAATTAGAAGACCGGAATGCAAGACAATACCTACTAGGAACTGCAATTGATACCATGGTGTAGCGCTGGCTTTAGCCTATGGAGCTACAACTCAATAAATATTGAATAAAATTAGGGTACAAAGCCCACTACAAGTTTTGGTCATCAAATATCAGAGAAAAGCTATATACGAGTATATATTTACTTAGTCATGCAATTTGCAAGTCACCAAAACGACAAAATGTATCATAAACTTACAGTATCATCATATATTTAAAAGTATATGAATTCTATGTTCTTAAAATATAATTAAAGAAAGTATTTCCATTTTGCAGCATCACATCAGCACATCTACTTAGCATTACGTAAAAACAACTTTAATGTAGGGACCGTAAATGCTCCATAAAGTCGCGGACGCATTAAGCTCAGTTAGTGGGCCAAAGGGGCAATCTGCCGGCTAATTTGATGGCTACGGACAAACGAGCCCACGGTATTGGCTGGTTCAAGTCCAAGGAATAAAGCGTATGTATATCTTTACCTAATAATGGTATAATATTTAAGAAATGATTTAAAAGAAAACATGAAGTTCGTATTCTAAGGAACTAAACTTAGAAAAAAAATTGAATGATGAAGAGGTTAAAATGCTTTCAGAGAACAATCAGACTCGACAGTTTAATAAATACCAATTACTCATGTTTCCTTGTCTATTTTTACATGTTAGATATAATTTAATATCAATATATGCATCTAATCCTTTAAACTTTCGTAATTAAACTTATATCATCTCTCTTACATTTATGTTTTATCGATGAATTAAAAAAAACAATACGTAGTTTCCAATATTCTTCTCATTGAAAAAAAGCAATCCTTAAAACCAAATGTTTTATAGGTCACTGTCAGCACAAGTATGACATCAAAATTCTAGAAAAAGTTTGTATTAACCAAACCACATCTTCAGAAATATGAGCCGTGTAAATTGTTGAAAACGTACTGGTTATTAATAGAGCAAAATAAACGAGAGTTATTAATATAATGGTTTGTGATATTGTAATATCTTGACCGAGAAGTATTTAATATAAAATACTGTCCCGTTTAAGAAAAGGGAACCGCAAAATATCTTAAATGACGCTCATTAATTACAGCGAATGCGACTCACATTACTGACAAAGTGGCAGCTTTTCTTTGTAAATAGATTGTCGTGCTTCGCCTAACTTAACGACTTATTAGTATTATGTGATTACTGTCGAAATGAAAATTTTAAATCCTATTTTACCGCTCTTATTTGTTAGAATATATCTTGGTATTAAGGTAACAAATAAACCACATTTTGCTTTGACTCTTGCGATCCACGAGCATATTTTCTCCACATTAACAATGACAGAAAGAGAAGCATGCATTTACAAGCCGATGCTTGTTTTATAACATTTTTGAACTTCAAACTGTGTTCAGAAATTTTGAATACTCAGAAAAAGTACTACGATTTAAATAGAGGTAACATAATAAAGCATGTTTGAACCTATAAAAAAAATTATTAGCTGCGAACCTGTTTAAATGTATTCACATCTGAGAATCACTTACTGCTTAGTAGGATTGGCTTAAGTAACAATTACCTAACATTAATATGCACACAAAAAATATGCTTTTCTATCTAAATTACTCTTCATTTTGCCACAACAAGAGACGCTTTTTATATGAATCTTAGGCTCAGTAAAGTGTCACCACCAATACTTTAAAATGATTTAGTACTTTTTGAAACTACCTTATTCCAGTTTGAAGTTTCTTACCTAATCCGCTGTCTCTCACCGGTTGGGCCATACGAAGACATTAGCCCACGACACGCCCCGCACGTCATCCCACCATGTGTCATATTGTCACGTGAGCTTAGTTACACAACGCCTATGTTTCTGTTTCAATAATTCGGGCGGCGAAGTGAAAACATCGAATATTGTAATGAATTCTCAGATGGCGTTCGGGAATTAGGTTTGGCAGTTCTTATATGGAAAACTGTCTTTCATTTTAATACAACATTAACACTACAAATCCACTTTCCTTCTGTACGTATATGTAATTCCATCGGTATCTTAAAATGAATTTTCTGTTGGTTGCTTGTTTCATAAATATTTACGGAACCTGTAACAGGTATGAAAGTAAATAAATATATTCAGACATATTACATACAACCCCATCTAGTTCCAAACTAAATATATTATTATTATTATTTATTATCCAAGCTGCGAAACAAATATTCATACTAACTTTTGGTCCGACCCGGAATCTAACGCGAGACGTCATTCTCAGCAGTCGGATCAGTTCAGATTTGAAGGAAAGAGCGATATAGTTTTGTATCTATTAACTACAGGATCGCAAAGTTGTCGTGCGTCATAAATATTAATTGAAAACATGTACTCGGTGTGAACACCTAGGAGTTACTTGCGTAACTCAACAAGAAGTTTTAAATGTATGTTAATCAACGCGTAAGTTTATTTCAATCTACTTCCAAACATGTTCGTAATACTAGCCTTTTGTGGTGTCAGTGATTTAACTGACAAGTTAGAGGTGGAAGGATTAGCAAGCTGAAGTAGCAGTGGATTTGCCATATCAGTCGTAGAAATGATTACCGTTTGGGTAAACGGGTTGGTGACTGAAGGCGCGTCTTGGCAGTTTGATTTATCACAGCTCCAAGGGACAGCAGACCTGAGTATTTGATATGAATTTCAGCGTGAAACCACCACCAGGCGTTAATGAAAAAAAAGGTCTTGATAGACAGACGGACAACAAAGTTATCCTAAAATACATTGGCTCCATTTTGTTCTTTTGAGATGCACAGCCCTAAAAACAAATGTTGTACAACTTCCAGAAACAACTAATTTATATTTAAGGAAATCTCAAAACACAGTCATGAGAAAAATTGACTCGACACAGACACATAGATGGAAAACGATAGACAATAAGATCTAAAAGATTACGTTTTCTTTTTGAGAACCTGATCATAAGTAACAAATGTACAACATAAATATGTAATAAAAGTGTCAAATAACACTACCTACATTATTAAACAAACCAAAATCCTTGTGTCAAGACGAATCTCGCAATGTTTCCGGACCCGGCTAACTATGTCAAATAACTTGCCCTCGTGTCTCTTAGTTCCGCCACCTTCACATTATATACTTACTTTTTTATTTCGTACTGATTTCAAGTTATCTACTTAAAATTGTAGACATAAGTCTTGAAATAATGTTGAAAGTTTTAAAAGTGTATAAACGTCGAGACTTGTAAGAATAATTTAATTTATGATATAGGTGGTAAACGAGCAGACGTGTCGCCTGATGGCAAGCGATAACCGCCGCCCATAGACACCCGCAACACCAGAGGCGTCACAAGTGCGTTGCCAGCCTTTCAAGAAGGAGTAGGCTCTTTTGTTGAAGGTTTGAAGGTCGTATTGGTCCGGGAATACCGCAGGCGACAGTTTATTCCACAGTTTTGTTGTGTGAGACAGAAAGTTCCTTGAAAAGCGCACAGTTGTGGACTGCCAACGATCTAGATGATGGGGATGAAATTTCTGTCGCGAAGGACGATGGCGGAAAGAGGCGGCAGGATTCAGCCCGAACAATGTTTGGTGTTAAAATAACGACTTGTGCATATGTTACTAATAAAGTGAGCATTATAACAAATAATCATATATCTCATTGTTAACTAATTTTGAAATGTAATTCTATAAAAACATATCACTTAACCTTAACGCAATTTCTGTGGTAGTCCGTTAAACACACTATGTGGTAAACTTTGCTGCCAAGCGGGACAATTTTAGCTAAGCAGAATGAAATTAACAATATAATGATGTTCTCCAGCAGATTTCGGTAAAGGCAGCCAATCTTAACGGAGATCAGCTAACTACACAGGAGATATTACAGTTCAGAATTGTGTGTGCAAACACAGGTGCACTCTCTATTCCTTTACACTCATAACCGATAACTGTACCATCGGGTTAAAAAATATATTACTTATAATATATTTTATTTAAAGTTCTTACATATATGCTATTGTCGGAGTTGCGAATGAATAGTTATATACTTGAACCTCACTACATACAAGACCAATGCAACTCCTTCCTAATCACAGACGTATAATAAGTATATTCATGCTATTATTTTCAAAAGTAGTATCTCTGTCTTTCTGTCTGTAACATTTTCACAACTAAATCGCTGTACTTATTAAGTCTGGCTACTTTTCAACACGATAAGTGACACACACGCGGGCAGATCCGCGGGCAAATTGCTATTTAATTTATCACTCATGGTATTAATCAAAGTGATTTACAAATTTATAGATTTAGAGAAAATTCATACATTCACTGTAGCATTTTAAAGTATAAGTTCTAGTTATACTGCATCGTGTAGGCTGGCTGGCGCCTGCAAGCGATATCGATCATACCTTATAATTACTTTCTTTGGGTCATTTATCGTTTCGTGGTTAAACATTTAAAAACTAAGGTTTTTAAATGTTTAACCACCTAACAATATTTAAAGATATCAATTACTTGCTTTTGTGTATTCCATTTTTAACTAATTTTAGACATGCACAAACTTTGTTTTCAAGATTTTTTTTTGTATGTACGATATACGCGTCGATGTGATGGATTTTTATAAAGTTTGTTGTTCAGTGCTAGACGTATTATTGACCTATCGATTACTTTATGATCATGGATATAATCAGGAGAGAACTGAAAAAAAAAAGAAAAAATCTCCACTCCTCAATTCCCATAGACGGTGTTTCTAGGGACACTTTTGTGTCAGGGGCAAGTAAGCACGCGGGTCGTAATTGAATTCGCTCAGTGGTAAATTAATAATCATTTTCAATGCACGTATTGTAAGCCATACGTGCAGTCACAGTAATTGTTACTAGCAGGGGCGTCTTTGCCTGTAAGGCAGGGAGTGCGATGGACACGGGCGCAGCAGTGCACGCGGCGCTATTAATGAATCTACACGCATAATAAAGGGCGCTAAAGTATTGATTTCACTCGGGCGCTTCATGGGCTAAGAGATGGCTCTGGTTGCTCATGCGTTTTATCCATTTTATGTAAGGTTTTTAAAATCCCTAGCGACACAGGATTTAATCCTAGTGCTGGAATATCTTGGAAAAAAAATATCACTAATCGTATCCTATTCCATGGAAGTTTCTGCAAAAACTCCAGTTTTAATATTTAATACAAAAAAAACTTATTAAATTTTACAAAACTATTTACCTCTCATAGTACGATAGTAGTACTTCAAGGTTCAGTAGAAGAAGCGACTCAGTTGCTTTGTCAATAATATATCAATGTTTTCTTGTAGTATCAACAAAGGTTACATTACACATAATAATCAACCAGCAGCACTTCAGAGTCAGAAAATCAGATAATTTCATGCATGCACGAATAATTGTTTACAGCGTGTTCTATAACTTATTCAATGGTTTATTTACATAGTAAAGTACAAATTATCCGTTTAGAAGATTAATGAAATATGTTCAGTATATATCCAAGTTTAATTACCGAATTAAGCTTGGTTGTGCTTTCATTCGTGTGTGTGTTAGCTTATTTACTATTTCTTCACATTCAAAGGCCTCGACCAATTTTGATTTAATTTGGTTTGACAGTAGCTAACACCAAGGATTAAATCTTATATATTTATTCGGAAAAACCGGAAAAATATAGTGTTAATGGATGAGCAAAGGGGAACGTGCCGTTTAAAAAATACACGTTATAGTCTATCTAATATACTAAAAAAAGTAAACAAAACAAATGTTTTGTATGAGCTACTAACTACTTACAAACACATTATGATAGCAATCTTGTTTGCAAGAAAAAGCCACTGTTCATCCTAACTCTGTCAAAGTATATTTAAAAGGAACAATGTTTTTCGAAACAATTACCATGAAATGCTATAGTTTAAACCTATAACTTTATATTAAACTTTCGTAGTTAAGTTTTATACTTCTGTGTTTTATTTGTACTACATGTAAATATTTTTGTTCATATTATTTTGCAATGGAAATAAAACAGTAGCACTCTGTTAAATTTCACTTTAGTCCCCAACCTACACTCGGCCAGCGTGGGGACGTATGGCCTTAGCCCTCTCCTGAGAGGAGACCCGACTCCAGCATTTGCATCCGGGACATTATGGGTTGTTGAGGCAATTTCACTTTGTAAATTTAAAAGTATAGTTTAACTAATGCCAACGTATACTGCTGAATTTATATTGAAAATGAATGAGTGGTATACAATAGGGGTTTGTTTTTTTTGCAGGCTAAAAAACATAGATATTATCAATAACAACAAAAACAATAAGTGATATCCAAAAGAAATTTTGCAATGCAAAAAAACATGCTCAATTCTAGTTGATAGAAATAAAAAATAATAAAGAGCGCTAACATTATTCTTCTAAAGGCTTTGGATATTTTCTTAACTCTGCAGTTCAAGTACAAAAAAAAGTTTCTCTCCTATCTTTAGAAAATCTACTCAAGCTCAGAGACATACTCTATATTTTTTATTTCAATGAAATTGTAACTACAATAGTTAAGTAATGGGAACAATGGTAACAAGCTCTATAATCTAACTTGTAAGTAGTTTAACCGCCTCTATTAGGGGGTACGTGACGTTTTAAGCTAATAACACACCGATAGGGTTAAAACAATGTTGCCTCCGCTAAGCAGTCGTAAACCAAGGACTTCGTCTTTGATCCTCTTGTGTGTACACCTCTTACTTAAACATGTATCCTGGCTTGCGTTGTTTGTGTGCGTAAATTTTGAAATGAGCAAATTATAATGAGAACAGCAAATAGTTAAAGTTGGAACCTTGCCGCAAGCCTTCTAGTATATGTATGTATTGGTAACCTTTGACACACAACGCCATCTAGTCACAAACTAACACAATTTTATGATGATTGATGGTATAGTATAGCCGTAGATCGAACTAAGTGGCGTGAAATTGGAGAGGCCTATGTCCAGTATATAAGCCGCTATCATCAAAAACACTAAAAACAGAATGAAAAAATAAATATTTAACAACCAAACAACAAAAATGGTACTGAACCTACCTACGCTTTATGCACAAGTCCGAATGGCACTTGGCCGATTTTTTACTCACTCGCTTCTTTAGTTTATTTCTACGTTACTCTCAGATCCTTTAAAGGGCCTCAACTTTTAACAAGGTATGAATTGACTTTCTCAAAAGAGCCAGTCACCAAAATTGTTGAGCAATATAGGATATGCTTAATAAGTAGTAAATATACAATATAGTTTATATGCAACGCTAGCGTGTTTGAATATGATTTCAATCCCAGTTGAAATCTATCTGGCGAGCATATCTATCTAGTGGCCGGCTATCGCTCGCCTATTAATATGTTCATGGTGCACAACAATGTGTATTGAGCCCGGATTAGTATCGATAAACAGCTTTTGTTGCTAATGAAATCATTATATCGTGTTTGAATATCAATTCGTGTACAAAATTAATTTTAGGATAATGGTACAGGGAACTAATTTATGTAAAATACATAACGTATATCGTAGATGAAAAAATTGATGATTATTGTGGAAAAATGTTTAGATATTTTGGCGCTCATAGCCTAGTTGCACTCGGTGATTAGAAACAATCATTGAGGGTAAGCAATGACGGCGCAGTTAGTACCTAGATGGGTGACCGGTGATAGCATGCTACCATGAGCGTCTCCGTGATTCGGGGGTCACGTTAAGCAGTCGGTCCCGGTTGTTATCATAAGATAACAGTTGTGAAGCCTATTTGGAGGCCTTTAGGCGGTTTAAAAAATCCAACGGCAAGATTACGTAGCCACAACGTGGTCTTGCCAGTCCCCAACCCGCATTTGGCCAGCGTGGGGACGTATGGCCTTAACCCCCGCCTGAGAGGAGACCCGATCCGAGTAGTGGGACATTATTGGTTGTTGATTGATTTTAGACTACTGTGCCCTCAGTGTTACCTGCCGTACAACAACAGCGAAAACGAACAACAAAGAAAGTAGCTTAAATTATTCCGTATATCCTCAGCTTTCTACCAGTGAAAGTCTTGTCAAAACGGACACGGTCAGAAACAGACACTTCAATTTTATTTGTATAAGGTACTAGTACAGGTTTTTTAAACATTAGCCGTTCTGAAGCAAACGTTTGAAATCATTTAATTTATTTAAAAAACTTGTTGCTAAATAGGAGAGTAAATAGAATTGCGGTATTCAAGGTATTTCAAATTAAAACTTAACAATAACTATTGTTCAGTTTTAATTTCTACAATTAGAACAAAAAAATTCTAATGTAATTATATATAAATCCCGAATATAACGCACCAAATACAGCGACCAGCCAGTAACTTGAATTAACAATATAATGTCTGTAATGACCTAAAACGATGTTATGTTTTTTTTTTTTTTATATTTAAGCTGCCAAAATGAATCTGCCTTGCCTGATGGAAAGCATGAGCAGAATCCAAGAGTGGTGGTCACCATCCTCAATGCGAAAAAGAACAATGCAGCATGGTGACCCACACTATGGCGGCCTGGGGGGAAAGGGGATGGTGAGGGGGATAGGGGGCGTTGGATTGGGGTATGGGCCTCCGGTATCCTCACTCACTCGATGAAACACAGCGTAAGCGCTGTTTCACACCGGTTTTCTGTGAGGCCGTGGTATCACTCCGGTCGAGCCGGCCCATTCATGCCGAAGCGTGGCTCTCCCACGGTATAAATTTTAAAAATGTTATTGAAGTACTTAAACGACGCTCTAAAAGAAGTGTGTCTTTTAAATTGTTTCTATCAAATTAGAAAGAGTAACTATGGATATTAACTTTAATAAACTGACAGTTCATCATCATCACCTTATCAATCTACTGCTGGACATAGTTCAAGACCTAAGCAGGAAATTTTAGACTTGCTTTACCAAGCTAGCCAAACGTATTGGTATTGGGATCGTTCTTAATTGATTATCCGTTTGTGGTTTTTGCTGCCCAGCGCAGTTTGCTCCCTAAGTCGGCTCTTACAATACCTACGGTGTAAATAGGGATGGTTACTTTATGTCTCGCACAGCAGAACTATGGTATGAACTGTTTCTTGTGGAATTCCCGAACCAATACGATCTTCAAATCTTTAAGAATAAAGCGTACCCCTTCTAAAAGGCCGGTAACGCACTTATGTTGAAAAATAAATATAACTGTGAGTTTGTGACTAAACGTCTTCTAAAAACTGAACCGATTTGAATGATATTTTTTGTGTCTTTTCCTGAAGATTCGAGAATCGTTTAGACTAAGGCAGGGTTACGTGCGGGTTCAACGGCGGATAACACCGCGGGGAACATCTAGTATATTTAAACACCTAATACTTTTGCATAAATCTTTGATATATAGTGGTAAATAATAGTGGTCGTGACATAATGTTGTCACCACATAACTTATGATTAAAATTTAAAAATATATAAATGAGGTACATATATACTCGTAATTCTACTATATTATAACACAAATATAACAAAAAAAACTATCACCTAAGCTTCTATTTAACAAAAACAAGTAAGCAGTAATTTTTCAGTTTGACTTTTATTGCAAAACTCACCTAATTTTATCAGTCGTAAAATGTAAAATTACTTAGATTTGAAAATGCCAGCTTGATAGTTCAGCTGGCCATAAAGAAATATTATTTTTGATACTAAGATTGTGAGAGCTATAAAATCGGATAATTCAAAGTCGGGTTCGTCTTTTTTCCTTTTGAAGGATTTTAGTATTTGTCGACGTACAATAGCAGCAATTACAAGTTTGAGAATTATACTATATTCGACTGTCAAATGGAATTAGATTTTCTTCATTAAAGACTAAAGAAATTACTCCTGTAAAACTTGTATGTAAAAACAAAGGCTTCAAGATAGAGAAGGTTTATATTTTTGACTGATTTCAGAACAATTGAATAAACTGATTTCAGATTCCAGAACTGATGAATTGAATTACTTTTTGATTAAACTATTGTATGTAAAAGGTATTCCTTTTTAAATTAAAATATATTTATGTACCTACCTAATACCTACCCACCTGCAATAGCAAACTAAAGAGTTCAAGGTTGGATTTTCAGTTCGCATTTCTTTTTTTTCAAATCGCCATAGTAAATAGTAGCTCAGGCAATGGTTGACGGTACAATACACACTCCATTGAACCTATTCATACGAGCACCTGAGACGCTGTAACGAGATTCTACCCCTCCTTCGAGTGTGAGGGAGACAGATGTAACTTTGTTCCTACTCTTTTCCTACTGTATATTTTGTATTTCTAACTTTAAACAAGTTTAGTAGTTTATAGTCTGAGAAGAACTCACAGTAAAATAAAAGAAAACTTATTTTCAAAACTATGTGGAGCGTTATGGTTATTATATTGTGAAATATAATGAATAATCGAGAATAAAAATGGCTCCTATTGCCCGTGGCGTGAGTTGTAATATAGCGGGAACTTTGTTTACCAAAGACGAAGTTACAGTGAGCCATTAATTTTATGAAGTGAAAAATTCTTTAACCGCGTTAAGCACTTTCTGATAGGGAAAATCTTATGGGTTCGCCTCACCGAAATGCTAATGTTTGATGTTGATAATTTTAATTGAAAAATTATGAAATTTTGAATGTAACACATTAATCTTACAAAAACATTCTAAGTTATAAGTTTTTACTTCTATCGGCAGTCGTTATCACTGCCATTATTTTTTTATTGATATACTTATACACACCAATGACGGTAATAGTGATGGTATATAAGATGGACATAATTACGCTGTTGCGGATATTTTTTTAGAACTATTGAAATTGAACAATTCTTTCATATATTATTTTTATAAATATTTAACCGATAACGCAGCGCACGTAATGGAAGCTCTCAAAAAAGATTTTTCTCCCTTTTTGCAAAATATTCCATTGATAATCTGCTCCTTTTGGTTACGGCGTTATGGCACAGCCAGCCTATAGCCGTTCTCAATAACTGGGATAACTAACAGTTAAAGAATACTTCAAATCGGTACTAGTCCGATTTGAAAAATTCTCTCGAGCTTTGAGCGTTCAACCAAAGAAACAAAATATTCAGTTTTATAATACTCAGGTTAGATAGTCCCCAAACCGCACTTGGCCAGCGTGGAAACGTATGGCTTAACCCTCTCCTGAGAGGAGACCCGAGCCCAGCAGTGGGACATTATGGGTTGTTGATGAAGTTTAGACAGATATGTAATCAGAGTTAAAAGTAGCGATATTTATTACTTTAAACCTATTTCAAATATCACACAAAGTATAACAGTTCACCAATCCACGTTAAATCAAATTACACAAATATTTATCTGTTATACATACAGATAGCCATACTACTTGCAATATGGTGTGGAGTGGTTGTTACCACTACAAACAAAATGAACAACTACATTGTAATTTATTTATTTTTATGTTTTTTCATGCTTTACGTATTTATTTTAATATTTAATATATTACTTATTTATGTCGTATTGTAAGAGTATTAGAAGTAAACAGCCGCAATCAAGAGCTGGAAATTTTGAGACAAACTCGTTACATATGCCTTTCTGGCTAGCGTTTCTCCAAAGAAGAACCTAAGTGAACTAAACTAAAGGCTACTGCAAAATCTTCATAAAAATAATTTTAAATGACACTTTAAGTAGTAGATACTGAATAAACAAAAAACGTATGCGTCTCGGAACGTCCCATAGAACTGATAACTTAAACTATTATTTATTAATAAAATCTTTTATTTATTACAAATTATATTTTATATGTCCGAAATACGGCTAGCGCTATAGGTTCGTGTGAGAGAATCTGTCCAAAATACGGCTAGCGTTGTGGGTTGGAGTGAGAGAGTAGGAGCTTGCCTACCTTTGCCGTATGCGTAGTAGTCTAGCGCCGTAACGCGTTACGTAACGAAGCGGTTTACCCTCCCATAAGAAGTTAGCAGTTCAAAAAACAAGATTTTTTACTACTATAATGTACTATATAAAATATGTAATAAGCTATGTTTACTACTGACGTTAAACAAAATAGTGTGCTGAACTATCATTAGTAATTATCTATATTTTATTATTATATGGTCTTACTATAACGTTTGAAATTAAACTGAGTCAATCTTAGCCATAATGATTCCTCTATTTCTATGTTATTGTATTGTGGGTCTAATCAAATCATTATTTTTTATAACGGTTATAGAACCGTTATAATTTTTTTTTACATGTGGAAACCCCCTCGGGCCTTCACCCCACTGGGGTTTGCAGCGGGGTGTGCCACTCTGCGCCTGAGATGGGAGATATCCGGGAACCGCTTTCTTACGCCATCCGGAATGGTTCAATAACTGGTCTAAGGTCCAAACGTCTCTATATTCATGTGCTATGTACTTAATCTTGAATCTAATATATTATATATTCTCGTGGCACGTTGCTGTTTATACTGTAATCTGATTGTTGTTCATACTGTAATTGTTTTGCTGGCGTGCCTTAAATGGGATAGCAAACTGATGTTCACTCGTAGTGTTAAGAGTCGAGCATGATTGAAGATACGCAGACGAAATCGCGTGTGTTTCCTAGTAATCTTAGAATATAAAAGCAAAGAATGGGAGGGTAAATAACATGATAAACATTTAACTAAAACTATCAAAACTAATGTGATTTAGTCACGAGAACGTCAATATACTATCGCGATATCATTCCGATGAAACGGACTCATTCATGATCAACTATGGGTCTTCTACTTTGATATCAAAAATGATGATGATTATATCCTTAAAAAATAGCTTGAACTCTGTGTCAGTTGTCTATACGTCATTTTAAAACTTTCAGGTGTTAATGCAGGTAAATTTTCAAATTTAAAATATAAATAAAGTTTAAGTATCTGTTGAGTGTGGCGCTCATAGCTCTGTTGCAATCGGTGATCAAAAACAATCACAGAGGGTAATTAACGACGGCGCGGTCAGTACCTAGATGGGTGAGCGCTAGTGGCATGTTACCATTAGCGTCACCGTGATTCGGAGACCACCATAAACAGTCGGTCCCGGTTGTTATCATAGGATAACAGCCGTGAAGCTTAGTTGAAGGCATTTGGGCAGTTTATAAACATCCAACGGCAAGATTACGTAGCCACAACGTAGTCTTGCCAGTCCCCAACCCGCACTTTGTCAGCGTGGGGATGTATGACCTTAACCTGAGAGAGGACACCCGAGCCCAGCAGTGGGACATTATGGGTTGTTGATTGATGTATATGTTTGTAACATAAAAATAACCGCTTTTTACTTAATGCATATGCATGTATACACGGTACATATAATAAAAAAAAATTTAAATTTTTATCGGTCTGCCTGTTTGGTCCGGGTAATGTCTGGAATTTCAACCGAACTTTCACTAACAAATAGCTGATGATATAAAAAGTAACTTACGTTATTTTTAAACTATCTTTGCGCAGCGGCATTGCCCGTGGTTACAATAACTAGCTAGTTTGTTATAAAATTACCACTGAAAATGAAAATATAGGTGAAAAAAACAAAACAGTAAACATGACTTTTGTTCTAAGTAACTTCGTCGGTTTCGTAACCATCTGCAACAGCGATCAAGCTTTGTAATATCATTTCTAAGATATTCATTCACGACCTTAACTTTATAAACAATATGGTGATACTTATACCCCGATCGTACCCCAATAAGTAATAATATGAAAACAGACAATAAAGTTAAACAAAGATACATTCGTACAAAACCAATGATACTATATTCGGGTATAACCGATAGAGCCTATGTAAGCTGGATGTAGACGAAAATACCGAACGGCAATACTTTACTGTTATGAGCGGTATGACGTAATACCGCCTTTGATGTATTATTTATTTCTATAAGAATCACATATATATAGAGTTCATAATACCCATTTTCAATAAGAAAATGACAAATAAAAATTTCTGTAAATAATTTAAAAGATATAGTTATTTCATTAACAATTCTGGAATAAATAAGATTGATAGTATTTCTTCTAAATAGATTGAATGACATTATAATCAGATTGCAGATGCTTATAACATAAAACGAAAATTGAGCAGCACAGAATCGGTTGTTGTGGATAATCTTATGTCGAGCAATGTCTTTCATCTGAATGATAATAAAAATAAAAATCATTTAATGAAAAAAATCAGGTTTGCAATATATACAATTGTTCGAAACATCGTAAATATAATTACCAAAAAATTTCGTCTAAGCTTTATTTACGTAACTCCACTGTGATACTACTATAAAAACTTCAAGGTCTATAAATCAACAAGCAACATCAATATAATATCTTACTTAAAAAATGGCGACACTAAACCAAGAATACCAAATAAAGCAGTGGATTCACGAGACGTCAAGAAAGCTCAAGCCGAATCTAAGAGATAGGCCACAAATAACACACCGATATAACTGAAGCCCTACCCCTGCGCGCGCGTGTTATAAAAAGTATGGCAAAAGAGAATCGCTGTGTATATGAAAGGGCCCGTTTAAATTGGTCGTTGGATCTCTGCCCGGGCACGGGGTACGAAAGCAATTGCCTGCCACTTGCCTACGCGGTTGATTTATTTCCTCATTATGGATACTTATAGAGATGTTGTAACCACCCATTTCTTTTAAATTTATTCAGGTTGTTTTATGAGGCAGATGATATTTTTATCTTCTTTTTTATTTTTGGTGCAATGATTTTTTATACAATTAAATCATTAATGGCTCTAATAATATTGAAATATATAACCTTATATTTAGGCTACTTTGTATTACCACTTTTTATATAAGTGATTTTTAAGATTGCAGAATTAATATGTCGAAAATATTTAGGATAAGGTTACAGACGTTTTGTGGGTTTCCAATTGCCACGCAACTAGCTACTCGTGCCCTATTTATATAAACGGAGTACATAACTCTCTGGGTAAAGCACCGAGTCTTTTTGTCAAAATTTGTTTTGATTGAGTAGGTTAGATATATCTAATGATATTTTTTTTAATTTTAAAATAATAAATATAAAAAAAAAATATTATTAGCGTTGCTCTCCACTATATACATAAAATATTACTGAACTATTTCCGTCAGTAAAACTGAGACGTGTCTGTCATTATCGAGACAGACAGATTGTTTATTTGCTTGAAATGGTACATTATATAGATTTTAGGGCTAGTTTTCAGTTCATCATATTTCACCTACTTAATTCATCAACAACCCATAATGTCCCTTTGCTGGCTCGTGTCTCCTCTCAGGAAAGAGTTAAGGCTACACGTCCCTACTACGGCCGAGTGCGGGTTGGGGACTGGCAAGACATCGTTGTAGTTACGTAATTTTGCCGTTGGATGTTTTCAAAATAATAACAATAAAAAATAACAACATTGTTAATTATTCTTCTAAATTTTCTTTAAAGTAATACAGTTTTGAAACAAAAACATAAGTACAGTGAGTAAATATTTACATGTCTACTTTTTTTCAAGGAATTTCGAGGCAAACAGCAGACGTATCGCCTGTTGGTAAGCGATTACCACCGCCCATGGGCACCTGCAACACCATAGGAGTCACAATTGCGTTGCCGGGATTGAGGGATGTGGAGGAGGATGAGGGAGGTATGGGCCTCGAATATCATACCTCACTCGGTGAAACACAGTGCTGGCGCTTAATCACACCTGTATCTATATGTATATTGTGTATCCTGTGAGGCCGTGGTAACACTCCGATCAAGCCGGCCCATGCATGCCGAAGCGTGGCTCCCCCACGGTGAAAAACTACTTTACCGATATAACTAACTAGAGGGCCATAAGTGATGCTTTAGTTGTTTGTAAATCTAAACTTCTAAATCCCAACAAAATTCAAACAGCAGTGACTTCCCATGGGATCAATTTATATCTTTTGATCCGTAGATTTTGTGTGTTTAAAATGCTTTGGCAAGATTCGAAATTTTGATCATAAGCTATAAACTTCTATTTTAAGTAATATATATAATATTTTAGTAATAACGGAAAGTGACTTGTTTTAGTTTTGGTATAGGGGCTAAATGAGTTGTCAAGACACTTCATGGAACGTTACTACCATATTCCATGGTTCCATGGAACCTAAGACTCAAAAGTGCGTTACTGCTCATTGAGCCCGAGTTGCTTTCATCCCGCTGCAATAAGGGAAGGAGCATTGTTATGAAAAATGTTACCAGTGCAAGAATATTTCCTTGCTTTAAGAACCTACAAAATAGGCTTTTGATGATATACAAAGGCTCAAACTTATTCTAGTGGTATTTTTGTACTGTAATATGAAACTAGACCTACAAGTCGAATCAACTGCAAGTCGATAACTAACATTAACGACGACGACGAGTGTAGACAGGTTTGTAAGGTAAGTAAGGTACGATAACTTAGTATTTTTTCCGAGGTTTTTTCAATAAAAAAGTGCTTTAAACCAGTTGGTACACGTTTTTGTACGCGAACTTTTTGTTTGGCATTGAAAACTTTGTATTTTGTGTTTTTCTATAGTTTTCAATTGAATACACTGTAGCTTACTTAATAGTCTGTATATAGTATCAAAAGTGTTTTTTTGTGGAACAATACTATAAAGACAGTTATTTTATCACATCGATTTTTTGAATCCTTTGAATTAATAGATGTATAACTAGGTTTCTATTATAGGTATATTTCTGTTCATCTGGAACCTTACGACTCTGAGTATGAATACAGAAACTTGATGCGACTTTTTTTTCTGAAAATACATCTCCCTTGCTAAGAATAAATCCTTTGTCGCAGGAGACTTTTAAACATACGTGTAATAGACACAAAGAACACCTAGACTTATAGCGACGATTTGTGGATCACACTAATTGTTGTCAGATAGGATTATAGGATTTAAACTCAGAACACTCGAAGAAGTAGGAAACGGTATGGCGATCGTTTAAGCCACTAGGCCATACGTACAGTTAAAAATTTATTTAATATGTGTAAAAAAAAAAAAAAAAAACAACAACCCATAATGTCCCACTGCTGGGCTCGGGTCTCCTCTCAGGAGAGGGTTAAGGCCATACGTCCCCACGCTG